>CAXHLB010000231.1:0-263832 GCA_964017235.1 Sabellastarte sp. h YS-2021
TATAAGTCTGAAATTTGGCCCAAAAATTACTTGCCACACACTAAATCTGACTGCATAGGTTTTAGAATTACATCTGGTATACCAGTGGTGTCATATGCGTGATATGTGGTCCAGGAATGCCCAAATACAGCCACAGATGGCTGTATTAGGATATGCTCATATATTTTAAATTAAGGTAGATTCAAGGTTAAAAACCACATTGTTTCCCACAGGAGTCGCTACTGAAATGGATTTTAGTAGTGTGTTCTTTCAGAAATTCATATGTAGCCCAAAGTGCAGGTTCAGGGAGTGTAGTTGGCAAGAGATAGGTAAAATGCCAGATCAGCCCAAAAGACCCCTTAAAGTCGGTCAATCTGGCTGCAATTTTCACAGGAAACTCAGTTCATACCAGAGAATGAATTTGTATTGGGCTGGGCCACTCGAGGGCTACTTTAAGAATTTCAATTTTCGGGGTGTGGGGGGGCCCCTGACCCCCTGAGGTGGTAAATGTCAAATATATCATAATATTACCAATATGAAGCCCAAATTTAATTTTATTCATGTTTTAATAATTAATGAGGATATTTTAGGTACATTTGGAGCATTACATATCTGACCAGAAATTATTTCACCTGAATATTGTTGTAAAAATAGACAAAAATAGATGTATATCAGCCCAAACTAGTACCAAATGTTGGTCTATAAGTCTGAAATTTGGCCCAAAAATTACTTGCCACACACTAAATCTGACTGCATAGGTTTTAGAATTACATCTGGTATACCAGTGGTGTCATATGCGTGATATGTGGTCCAGGAATGCCCAAATACAGCCACAGATGGCTGTATTAGGATATGCTCATATATTTTAAATTAAGGTAGATTCAAGGTTAAAAACCACATTGTTTCCCACAGGAGTCGCTACTGAAATGGATTTTAGTAGTGTGTTCTTTCAGAAATTCATATGTAGCCCAAAGTGCAGGTTCAGGGAGTGTAGTTGGCAAGAGATAGGTAAAATGCCAGATCAGCCCAAAAGACCCCTTAAAGTCGGTCAATCTGGCTGCAATTTTCACAGGAAACTCAGTTCATACCAGAGAATGAATTTGTATTGGGCTGGGCCACTCGAGGGCTACTTTAAGAATTTCAATTTTCGGGGTGTGGGGGGGGCCCCTGACCCCCTGAGGTGGTAAATGTCAAATATATCATAATATTACCAATATGAAGCCCAAATTTAATTTTATTCATGTTTTAATAATTAATGAGGATATTTTAGGTACATTTGGAGCATTACATATCTGACCAGAAATTATTTCACCTGAATATTGTTGTAAAAATAGACAAAAATAGATGTATATCAGCCCAAACTAGTACCAAATGTTGGTCTATAAGTCTGAAATTTGGCCCAAAAATTACTTGCCACACACTAAATCTGACTGCATAGGTTTTAGAATTACATCTGGTATACCAGTGGTGTCATATGCGTGATATGTGGTCCAGGAATGCCCAAATACAGCCACAGATGGCTGTATTAGGATATGCTCATATATTTTAAATTAAGGTAGATTCAAGGTTAAAAACCACATTGTTTCCCACAGGAGTCGCTACTGAAATGGATTTTAGTAGTGTGTTCTTTCAGAAATTCATATGTAGCCCAAAGTGCAGGTTCAGGGAGTGTAGTTGGCAAGAGATAGGTAAAATGCCAGATCAGCCCAAAAGACCCCTTAAAGTCGGTCAATCTGGCTGCAATTTTCACAGGAAACTCAGTTCATACCAGAGAATGAATTTGTATTGGGCTGGGCCACTCGAGGGCTACTTTAAGAATTTCAATTTTCGGGGTGTGGGGGGGCCCCTGACCCCCTGAGGTGGTAAATGTCAAATATATCATAATATTACCAATATGAAGCCCAAATTTAATTTTATTCATGTTTTAATAATTAATGAGGATATTTTAGGTACATTTGGAGCATTACATATCTGACCAGAAATTATTTCACCTGAATATTGTTGTAAAAATAGACAAAAATAGATGTATATCAGCCCAAACTAGTACCAAATGTTGGTCTATAAGTCTGAAATTTGGCCCAAAAATTACTTGCCACACACTAAATCTGACTGCATAGGTTTTAGAATTACATCTGGTATACCAGTGGTGTCATATGCGTGATATGTGGTCCAGGAATGCCCAAATACAGCCACAGATGGCTGTATTAGGATATGCTCATATATTTTAAATTAAGGTAGATTCAAGGTTAAAAACCACATTGTTTCCCACAGGAGTCGCTACTGAAATGGATTTTAGTAGTGTGTTCTTTCAGAAATTCATATGTAGCCCAAAGTGCAGGTTCAGGGAGTGTAGTTGGCAAGAGATAGGTAAAATGCCAGATCAGCCCAAAAGACCCCTTAAAGTCGGTCAATCTGGCTGCAATTTTCACAGGAAACTCAGTTCATACCAGAGAATGAATTTGTATTGGGCTGGGCCACTCGAGGGCTACTTTAAGAATTTCAATTTTCGGGGTGTGGGGGGGCCCCTGACCCCCTGAGGTGGTAAATGTCAAATATATCATAATATTACCAATATGAAGCCCAAATTTAATTTTATTCATGTTTTAATAATTAATGAGGATATTTTAGGTACATTTGGAGCATTACATATCTGACCAGAAATTATTTCACCTGAATATTGTTGTAAAAATAGACAAAAATAGATGTATATCAGCCCAAACTAGTATCAAATGTTGGTCTATAAGTCTGAAATTTGGCCCAAAAATTACTTGCCACACACTAAATCTGACTGCATAGGTTTTAGAATTACATCTGGTATACCAGTGGTGTCATATGCGTGATATGTGGTCCAGGAATGCCCAAATACAGCCACAGATGGCTGTATTAGGATATGCTCATATATTTTAAATTAAGGTAGATTCAAGGTTAAAAACCACATTGTTTCCCACAGGAGTCGCTACTGAAATGGATTTTAGTAGTGTGTTCTTTCAGAAATTCATATGTAGCCCAAAGTGCAGGTTCAGGGAGTGTAGTTGGCAAGAGATAGGTAAAATGCCAGATCAGCCCAAAAGACCCCTTAAAGTCGGTCAATCTGGCTGCAATTTTCACAGGAAACTCAGTTCATACCAGAGAATGAATTTGTATTGGGCTGGGCCACTCGAGGGCTACTTTAAGAATTTCAATTTTCGGGGTGTGGGGGGGCCCCTGACCCCCTGAGGTGGTAAATGTCAAATATATCATAATATTACCAATATGAAGCCCAAATTTAATTTTATTCATGTTTTAATAATTAATGAGGATATTTTAGGTACATTTGGAGCATTACATATCTGACCAGAAATTATTTCACCTGAATATTGTTGTAAAAATAGACAAAAATAGATGTATATCAGCCCAAACTAGTACCAAATGTTGGTCTATAAGTCTGAAATTTGGCCCAAAAATTACTTGCCACACACTAAATCTGACTGCATAGGTTTTAGAATTACATCTGGTATACCAGTGGTGTCATATGCGTGATATGTGGTCCAGGAATGCCCAAATACAGCCACAGATGGCTGTATTAGGATATGCTCATATATTTTAAATTAAGGTAGATTCAAGGTTAAAAACCACATTGTTTCCCACAGGAGTCGCTACTGAAATGGATTTTAGTAGTGTGTTCTTTCAGAAATTCATATGTAGCCCAAAGTGCAGGTTCAGGGAGTGTAGTTGGCAAGAGATAGGTAAAATGCCAGATCAGCCCAAAAGACCCCTTAAAGTCGGTCAATCTGGCTGCAATTTTCACAGGAAACTCAGTTCATACCAGAGAATGAATTTGTATTGGGCTGGGCCACTCGAGGGCTACTTTAAGAATTTCAATTTTCGGGGTGTGGGGGGGCCCCTGACCCCCTGAGGTGGTAAATGTCAAATATATCATAATATTACCAATATGAAGCCCAAATTTAATTTTATTCATGTTTTAATAATTAATGAGGATATTTTAGGTACATTTGGAGCATTACATATCTGACCAGAAATTATTTCACCTGAATATTGTTGTAAAAATAGACAAAAATAGATGTATATCAGCCCAAACTAGTACCAAATGTTGGTCTATAAGTCTGAAATTTGGCCCAAAAATTACTTGCCACACACTAAATCTGACTGCATAGGTTTTAGAATTACATCTGGTATACCAGTGGTGTCATATGCGTGATATGTGGTCCAGGAATGCCCAAATACAGCCACAGATGGCTGTATTAGGATATGCTCATATATTTTAAATTAAGGTAGATTCAAGGTTAAAAACCACATTGTTTCCCACAGGAGTCGCTACTGAAATGGATTTTAGTAGTGTGTTCTTTCAGAAATTCATATGTAGCCCAAAGTACAGGTTCAGGGAGTGTAGTTGGCAAGAGATAGGTAAAATGCCAGATCAGCCCAAAAGACCCCTTAAAGTCGGTCAATCTGGCTGCAATTTTCACAGGAAACTCAGTTCATACCAGAGAATGAATTTGTATTGGGCTGGGCCACTCGAGGGCTACTTTAAGAATTTCAATTTTCGGGGTGTGGGGGGGCCCCTGACCCCCTGAGGTGGTAAATGTCAAATATATCATAATATTACCAATATGAAGCCCAAATTTAATTTTATTCATGTTTTAATAATTAATGAGGATATTTTAGGTACATTTGGAGCATTACATATCTGACCAGAAATTATTTCACCTGAATATTGTTGTAAAAATAGACAAAAATAGATGTATATCAGCCCAAACTAGTATCAAATGTTGGTCTATAAGTCTGAAATTTGGCCCAAAAATTACTTGCCACACACTAAATCTGACTGCATAGGTTTTAGAATTACATCTGGTATACCAGTGGTGTCATATGCGTGATATGTGGTCCAGGAATGCCCAAATACAGCCACAGATGGCTGTATTAGGATATGCTCATATATTTTAAATTAAGGTAGATTCAAGGTTAAAAACCACATTGTTTCCCACAGGAGTCGCTACTGAAATGGATTTTAGTAGTGTGTTCTTTCAGAAATTCATATGTAGCCCAAAGTGCAGGTTCAGGGAGTGTAGTTGGCAAGAGATAGGTAAAATGCCAGATCAGCCCAAAAGACCCCTTAAAGTCGGTCAATCTGGCTGCAATTTTCACAGGAAACTCAGTTCATACCAGAGAATGAATTTGTATTGGGCTGGGCCACTCGAGGGCTACTTTAAGAATTTCAATTTTCGGGGTGTGGGGGGGCCCCTGACCCCCTGAGGTGGTAAATGTCAAATATATCATAATATTACCAATATGAAGCCCAAATTTAATTTTATTCATGTTTTAATAATTAATGAGGATATTTTAGGTACATTTGGAGCATTACATATCTGACCAGAAATTATTTCACCTGAATATTGTTGTAAAAATAGACAAAAATAGATGTATATCAGCCCAAACTAGTACCAAATGTTGGTCTATAAGTCTGAAATTTGGCCCAAAAATTACTTGCCACACACTAAATCTGACTGCATAGGTTTTAGAATTACATCTGGTATACCAGTGGTGTCATATGCGTGATATGTGGTCCAGGAATGCCCAAATACAGCCACAGATGGCTGTATTAGGATATGCTCATATATTTTAAATTAAGGTAGATTCAAGGTTAAAAACCACATTGTTTCCCACAGGAGTCGCTACTGAAATGGATTTTAGTAGTGTGTTCTTTCAGAAATTCATATGTAGCCCAAAGTGCAGGTTCAGGGAGTGTAGTTGGCAAGAGATAGGTAAAATGCCAGATCAGCCCAAAAGACCCCTTAAAGTCGGTCAATCTGGCTGCAATTTTCACAGGAAACTCAGTTCATACCAGAGAATGAATTTGTATTGGGCTGGGCCACTCGAGGGCTACTTTAAGAATTTCAATTTTCGGGGTGTGGGGGGGCCCCTGACCCCCTGAGGTGGTAAATGTCAAATATATCATAATATTACCAATATGAAGCCCAAATTTAATTTTATTCATGTTTTAATAATTAATGAGGATATTTTAGGTACATTTGGAGCATTACATATCTGACCAGAAATTATTTCACCTGAATATTGTTGTAAAAATAGACAAAAATAGATGTATATCAGCCCAAACTAGTACCAAATGTTGGTCTATAAGTCTGAAATTTGGCCCAAAAATTACTTGCCACACACTAAATCTGACTGCATAGGTTTTAGAATTACATCTGGTATACCAGTGGTGTCATATGCGTGATATGTGGTCCAGGAATGCCCAAATACAGCCACAGATGGCTGTATTAGGATATGCTCATATATTTTAAATTAAGGTAGATTCAAGGTTAAAAACCACATTGTTTCCCACAGGAGTCGCTACTGAAATGGATTTTAGTAGTGTGTTCTTTCAGAAATTCATATGTAGCCCAAAGTGCAGGTTCAGGGAGTGTAGTTGGCAAGAGATAGGTAAAATGCCAGATCAGCCCAAAAGACCCCTTAAAGTCGGTCAATCTGGCTGCAATTTTCACAGGAAACTCAGTTCATACCAGAGAATGAATTTGTATTGGGCTGGGCCACTCGAGGGCTACTTTAAGAATTTCAATTTTCGGGGTGTGGGGGGGCCCCTGACCCCCTGAGGTGGTAAATGTCAAATATATCATAATATTACCAATATGAAGCCCAAATTTAATTTTATTCATGTTTTAATAATTAATGAGGATATTTTAGGTACATTTGGAGCATTACATATCTGACCAGAAATTATTTCACCTGAATATTGTTGTAAAAATAGACAAAAATAGATGTATATCAGCCCAAACTAGTACCAAATGTTGGTCTATAAGTCTGAAATTTGGCCCAAAAATTACTTGCCACACACTAAATCTGACTGCATAGGTTTTAGAATTACATCTGGTATACCAGTGGTGTCATATGCGTGATATGTGGTCCAGGAATGCCCAAATACAGCCACAGATGGCTGTATTAGGATATGCTCATATATTTTAAATTAAGGTAGATTCAAGGTTAAAAACCACATTGTTTCCCACAGGAGTCGCTACTGAAATGGATTTTAGTAGTGTGTTCTTTCAGAAATTCATATGTAGCCCAAAGTGCAGGTTCAGGGAGTGTAGTTGGCAAGAGATAGGTAAAATGCCAGATCAGCCCAAAAGACCCCTTAAAGTCGGTCAATCTGGCTGCAATTTTCACAGGAAACTCAGTTCATACCAGAGAATGAATTTGTATTGGGCTGGGCCACTCGAGGGCTACTTTAAGAATTTCAATTTTCGGGGTGTGGGGGGGGCCCCTGACCCCCTGAGGTGGTAAATGTCAAATATATCATAATATTACCAATATGAAGCCCAAATTTAATTTTATTCATGTTTTAATAATTAATGAGGATATTTTAGGTACATTGGAGCATTACATATCTGACCAGAAATTATTTCACCTGAATATTGTTGTAAAAATAGACAAAAATAGATGTATATCAGCCCAAACTAGTACCAAATGTTGGTCTATAAGTCTGAAATTTGGCCCAAAAATTACTTGCCACACACTAAATCTGACTGCATAGGTTTTAGAATTACATCTGGTATACCAGTGGTGTCATATGCGTGATATGTGGTCCAGGAATGCCCAAATACAGCCACAGATGGCTGTATTAGGATATGCTCATATATTTTAAATTAAGGTAGATTCAAGGTTAAAAACCACATTGTTTCCCACAGGAGTCGCTACTGAAATGGATTTTAGTAGTGTGTTCTTTCAGAAATTCATATGTAGCCCAAAGTGCAGGTTCAGGGAGTGTAGTTGGCAAGAGATAGGTAAAATGCCAGATCAGCCCAAAAGACCCCTTAAAGTCGGTCAATCTGGCTGCAATTTTCACAGGAAACTCAGTTCATACCAGAGAATGAATTTGTATTGGGCTGGGCCACTCGAGGGGCTACTTTAAGAATTTCAATTTTCGGGGTGTGGGGGGGCCCCTGACCCCCTGAGGTGGTAAATGTCAAATATATCATAATATTACCAATATGAAGCCCAAATTTAATTTTATTCATGTTTTAATAATTAATGAGGATATTTTAGGTACATTTGGAGCATTACATATCTGACCAGAAATTATTTCACCTGAATATTGTTGTAAAAATAGACAAAAATAGATGTATATCAGCCCAAACTAGTACCAAATGTTGGTCTATAAGTCTGAAATTTGGCCCAAAAATTACTTGCCACACACTAAATCTGACTGCATAGGTTTTAGAATTACATCTGGTATACCAGTGGTGTCATATGCGTGATATGTGGTCCAGGAATGCCCAAATACAGCCACAGATGGCTGTATTAGGATATGCTCATATATTTTAAATTAAGGTAGATTCAAGGTTAAAAACCACATTGTTTCCCACAGGAGTCGCTACTGAAATGGATTTTAGTAGTGTGTTCTTTCAGAAATTCATATGTAGCCCAAAGTGCAGGTTCAGGGAGTGTAGTTGGCAAGAGATAGGTAAAATGCCAGATCAGCCCAAAAGACCCCTTAAAGTCGGTCAATCTGGCTGCAATTTTCACAGGAAACTCAGTTCATACCAGAGAATGAATTTGTATTGGGCTGGGCCACTCGAGGGCTACTTTAAGAATTTCAATTTTCGGGGTGTGGGGGGGGCCCCTGACCCCCTGAGGTGGTAAATGTCAAATATATCATAATATTACCAATATGAAGCCCAAATTTAATTTTATTCATGTTTTAATAATTAATGAGGATATTTTAGGTACATTTGGAGCATTACATATCTGACCAGAAATTATTTCACCTGAATATTGTTGTAAAAATAGACAAAAATAGATGTATATCAGCCCAAACTAGTACCAAATGTTGGTCTATAAGTCTGAAATTTGGCCCAAAAATTACTTGCCACACACTAAATCTGACTGCATAGGTTTTAGAATTACATCTGGTATACCAGTGGTGTCATATGCGTGATATGTGGTCCAGGAATGCCCAAATACAGCCACAGATGGCTGTATTAGGATATGCTCATATATTTTAAATTAAGGTAGATTCAAGGTTAAAAACCACATTGTTTCCCACAGGAGTCGCTACTGAAATGGATTTTAGTAGTGTGTTCTTTCAGAAATTCATATGTAGCCCAAAGTGCAGGTTCAGGGAGTGTAGTTGGCAAGAGATAGGTAAAATGCCAGATCAGCCCAAAAGACCCCTTAAAGTCGGTCAATCTGGCTGCAATTTTCACAGGAAACTCAGTTCATACCAGAGAATGAATTTGTATTGGGCTGGGCCACTCGAGGGCTACTTTAAGAATTTCAATTTTCGGGGTGTGGGGGGCCCCTGACCCCCTGAGGTGGTAAATGTCAAATATATCATAATATTACCAATATGAAGCCCAAATTTAATTTTATTCATGTTTTAATAATTAATGAGGATATTTTAGGTACATTTGGAGCATTACATATCTGACCAGAAATTATTTCACCTGAATATTGTTGTAAAAATAGACAAAAATAGATGTATATCAGCCCAAACTAGTACCAAATGTTGGTCTATAAGTCTGAAATTTGGCCCAAAAATTACTTGCCACACACTAAATCTGACTGCATAGGTTTTAGAATTACATCTGGTATACCAGTGGTGTCATATGCGTGATATGTGGTCCAGGAATGCCCAAATACAGCCACAGATGGCTGTATTAGGATATGCTCATATATTTTAAATTAAGGTAGATTCAAGGTTAAAAACCACATTGTTTCCCACAGGAGTCGCTACTGAAATGGATTTTAGTAGTGTGTTCTTTCAGAAATTCATATGTAGCCCAAAGTGCAGGTTCAGGGAGTGTAGTTGGCAAGAGATAGGTAAAATGCCAGATCAGCCCAAAAGACCCCTTAAAGTCGGTCAATCTGGCTGCAATTTTCACAGGAAACTCAGTTCATACCAGAGAATGAATTTGTATTGGGCTGGGCCACTCGAGGGCTACTTTAAGAATTTCAATTTTCGGGGTGTGGGGGGGGCCCCTGACCCCCTGAGGTGGTAAATGTCAAATATATCATAATATTACCAATATGAAGCCCAAATTTAATTTTATTCATGTTTTAATAATTAATGAGGATATTTTAGGTACATTTGGAGCATTACATATCTGACCAGAAATTATTTCACCTGAATATTGTTGTAAAAATAGACAAAAATAGATGTATATCAGCCCAAACTAGTACCAAATGTTGGTCTATAAGTCTGAAATTTGGCCCAAAAATTACTTGCCACACACTAAATCTGACTGCATAGGTTTTAGAATTACATCTGGTATACCAGTGGTGTCATATGCGTGATATGTGGTCCAGGAATGCCCAAATACAGCCACAGATGGCTGTATTAGGATATGCTCATATATTTTAAATTAAGGTAGATTCAAGGTTAAAAACCACATTGTTTCCCACAGGAGTCGCTACTGAAATGGATTTTAGTAGTGTGTTCTTTCAGAAATTCATATGTAGCCCAAAGTGCAGGTTCAGGGAGTGTAGTTGGCAAGAGATAGGTAAAATGCCAGATCAGCCCAAAAGACCCCTTAAAGTCGGTCAATCTGGCTGCAATTTTCACAGGAAACTCAGTTCATACCAGAGAATGAATTTGTATTGGGCTGGGCCACTCGAGGGCTACTTTAAGAATTTCAATTTTCGGGGTGTGGGGGGGGCCCCTGACCCCCTGAGGTGGTAAATGTCAAATATATCATAATATTACCAATATGAAGCCCAAATTTAATTTTATTCATGTTTTAATAATTAATGAGGATATTTTAGGTACATTTGGAGCATTACATATCTGACCAGAAATTATTTCACCTGAATATTGTTGTAAAAATAGACAAAAATAGATGTATATCAGCCCAAACTAGTACCAAATGTTGGTCTATAAGTCTGAAATTTGGCCCAAAAATTACTTGCCACACACTAAATCTGACTGCATAGGTTTTAGAATTACATCTGGTATACCAGTGGTGTCATATGCGTGATATGTGGTCCAGGAATGCCCAAATACAGCCACAGATGGCTGTATTAGGATATGCTCATATATTTTAAATTAAGGTAGATTCAAGGTTAAAAACCACATTGTTTCCCACAGGAGTCGCTACTGAAATGGATTTTAGTAGTGTGTTCTTTCAGAAATTCATATGTAGCCCAAAGTGCAGGTTCAGGGAGTGTAGTTGGCAAGAGATAGGTAAAATGCCAGATCAGCCCAAAAGACCCCTTAAAGTCGGTCAATCTGGCTGCAATTTTCACAGGAAACTCAGTTCATACCAGAGAATGAATTTGTATTGGGCTGGGCCACTCGAGGGCTACTTTAAGAATTTCAATTTTCGGGGTGTGGGGGGCCCCTGACCCCCTGAGGTGGTAAATGTCAAATATATCATAATATTACCAATATGAAGCCCAAATTTAATTTTATTCATGTTTTAATAATTAATGAGGATATTTTAGGTACATTTGGAGCATTACATATCTGACCAGAAATTATTTCACCTGAATATTGTTGTAAAAATAGACAAAAATAGATGTATATCAGCCCAAACTAGTACCAAATGTTGGTCTATAAGTCTGAAATTTGGCCCAAAAATTACTTGCCACACACTAAATCTGACTGCATAGGTTTTAGAATTACATCTGGTATACCAGTGGTGTCATATGCGTGATATGTGGTCCAGGAATGCCCAAATACAGCCACAGATGGCTGTATTAGGATATGCTCATATATTTTAAATTAAGGTAGATTCAAGGTTAAAAACCACATTGTTTCCCACAGGAGTCGCTACTGAAATGGATTTTAGTAGTGTGTTCTTTCAGAAATTCATATGTAGCCCAAAGTGCAGGTTCAGGGAGTGTAGTTGGCAAGAGATAGGTAAAATGCCAGATCAGCCCAAAAGACCCCTTAAAGTCGGTCAATCTGGCTGCAATTTTCACAGGAAACTCAGTTCATACCAGAGAATGAATTTGTATTGGGCTGGGCCACTCGAGGGCTACTTTAAGAATTTCAATTTTCGGGGTGTGGGGGGGGCCCCTGACCCCCTGAGGTGGTAAATGTCAAATATATCATAATATTACCAATATGAAGCCCAAATTTAATTTTATTCATGTTTTAATAATTAATGAGGATATTTTAGGTACATTTGGAGCATTACATATCTGACCAGAAATTATTTCACCTGAATATTGTTGTAAAAATAGACAAAAATAGATGTATATCAGCCCAAACTAGTACCAAATGTTGGTCTATAAGTCTGAAATTTGGCCCAAAAATTACTTGCCACACACTAAATCTGACTGCATAGGTTTTAGAATTACATCTGGTATACCAGTGGTGTCATATGCGTGATATGTGGTCCAGGAATGCCCAAATACAGCCACAGATGGCTGTATTAGGATATGCTCATATATTTTAAATTAAGGTAGATTCAAGGTTAAAAACCACATTGTTTCCCACAGGAGTCGCTACTGAAATGGATTTTAGTAGTGTGTTCTTTCAGAAATTCATATGTAGCCCAAAGTGCAGGTTCAGGGAGTGTAGTTGGCAAGAGATAGGTAAAATGCCAGATCAGCCCAAAAGACCCCTTAAAGTCGGTCAATCTGGCTGCAATTTTCACAGGAAACTCAGTTCATACCAGAGAATGAATTTGTATTGGGCTGGGCCACTCGAGGGCTACTTTAAGAATTTCAATTTTCGGGGTGTGGGGGGGGCCCCTGACCCCCTGAGGTGGTAAATGTCAAATATATCATAATATTACCAATATGAAGCCCAAATTTAATTTTATTCATGTTTTAATAATTAATGAGGATATTTTAGGTACATTTGGAGCATTACATATCTGACCAGAAATTATTTCACCTGAATATTGTTGTAAAAATAGACAAAAATAGATGTATATCAGCCCAAACTAGTACCAAATGTTGGTCTATAAGTCTGAAATTTGGCCCAAAAATTACTTGCCACACACTAAATCTGACTGCATAGGTTTTAGAATTACATCTGGTATACCAGTGGTGTCATATGCGTGATATGTGGTCCAGGAATGCCCAAATACAGCCACAGATGGCTGTATTAGGATATGCTCATATATTTTAAATTAAGGTAGATTCAAGGTTAAAAACCACATTGTTTCCCACAGGAGTCGCTACTGAAATGGATTTTAGTAGTGTGTTCTTTCAGAAATTCATATGTAGCCCAAAGTGCAGGTTCAGGGAGTGTAGTTGGCAAGAGATAGGTAAAATGCCAGATCAGCCCAAAAGACCCCTTAAAGTCGGTCAATCTGGCTGCAATTTTCACAGGAAACTCAGTTCATACCAGAGAATGAATTTGTATTGGGCTGGGCCACTCGAGGGCTACTTTAAGAATTTCAATTTTCGGGGTGTGGGGGGGCCCCTGACCCCCTGAGGTGGTAAATGTCAAATATATCATAATATTACCAATATGAAGCCCAAATTTAATTTTATTCATGTTTTAATAATTAATGAGGATATTTTAGGTACATTTGGAGCATTACATATCTGACCAGAAATTATTTCACCTGAATATTGTTGTAAAAATAGACAAAAATAGATGTATATCAGCCCAAACTAGTACCAAATGTTGGTCTATAAGTCTGAAATTTGGCCCAAAAATTACTTGCCACACACTAAATCTGACTGCATAGGTTTTAGAATTACATCTGGTATACCAGTGGTGTCATATGCGTGATATGTGGTCCAGGAATGCCCAAATACAGCCACAGATGGCTGTATTAGGATATGCTCATATATTTTAAATTAAGGTAGATTCAAGGTTAAAAACCACATTGTTTCCCACAGGAGTCGCTACTGAAATGGATTTTAGTAGTGTGTTCTTTCAGAAATTCATATGTAGCCCAAAGTGCAGGTTCAGGGAGTGTAGTTGGCAAGAGATAGGTAAAATGCCAGATCAGCCCAAAAGACCCCTTAAAGTCGGTCAATCTGGCTGCAATTTTCACAGGAAACTCAGTTCATACCAGAGAATGAATTTGTATTGGGCTGGGCCACTCGAGGGCTACTTTAAGAATTTCAATTTTCGGGGTGTGGGGGGGGCCCCTGACCCCCTAAGGTGGTAAATGTCAAATATATCATAATATTACCAATATGAAGCCCAAATTTAATTTTATTCATGTTTTAATAATTAATGAGGATATTTTAGGTACATTTGGAGCATTACATATCTGACCAGAAATTATTTCACCTGAATATTGTTGTAAAAATAGACAAAAATAGATGTATATCAGCCCAAACTAGTACCAAATGTTGGTCTATAAGTCTGAAATTTGGCCCAAAAATTACTTGCCACACACTAAATCTGACTGCATAGGTTTTAGAATTACATCTGGTATACCAGTGGTGTCATATGCGTGATATGTGGTCCAGGAATGCCCAAATACAGCCACAGATGGCTGTATTAGGATATGCTCATATATTTTAAATTAAGGTAGATTCAAGGTTAAAAACCACATTGTTTCCCACAGGAGTCGCTACTGAAATGGATTTTAGTAGTGTGTTCTTTCAGAAATTCATATGTAGCCCAAAGTGCAGGTTCAGGGAGTGTAGTTGGCAAGAGATAGGTAAAATGCCAGATCAGCCCAAAAGACCCCTTAAAGTCGGTCAATCTGGCTGCAATTTTCACAGGAAACTCAGTTCATACCAGAGAATGAATTTGTATTGGGCTGGGCCACTCGAGGGCTACTTTAAGAATTTCAATTTTCGGGGTGTGGGGGGGCCCCTGACCCCCTGAGGTGGTAAATGTCAAATATATCATAATATTACCAATATGAAGCCCAAATTTAATTTTATTCATGTTTTAATAATTAATGAGGATATTTTAGGTACATTTGGAGCATTACATATCTGACCAGAAATTATTTCACCTGAATATTGTTGTAAAAATAGACAAAAATAGATGTATATCAGCCCAAACTAGTACCAAATGTTGGTCTATAAGTCTGAAATTTGGCCCAAAAATTACTTGCCACACACTAAATCTGACTGCATAGGTTTTAGAATTACATCTGGTATACCAGTGGTGTCATATGCGTGATATGTGGTCCAGGAATGCCCAAATACAGCCACAGATGGCTGTATTAGGATATGCTCATATATTTTAAATTAAGGTAGATTCAAGGTTAAAAACCACATTGTTTCCCACAGGAGTCGCTACTGAAATGGATTTTAGTAGTGTGTTCTTTCAGAAATTCATATGTAGCCCAAAGTGCAGGTTCAGGGAGTGTAGTTGGCAAGAGATAGGTAAAATGCCAGATCAGCCCAAAAGACCCCTTAAAGTCGGTCAATCTGGCTGCAATTTTCACAGGAAACTCAGTTCATACCAGAGAATGAATTTGTATTGGGCTGGGCCACTCGAGGGCTACTTTAAGAATTTCAATTTTCGGGGTGTGGGGGGGCCCCTGACCCCCTGAGGTGGTAAATGTCAAATATATCATAATATTACCAATATGAAGCCCAAATTTAATTTTATTCATGTTTTAATAATTAATGAGGATATTTTAGGTACATTTGGAGCATTACATATCTGACCAGAAATTATTTCACCTGAATATTGTTGTAAAAATAGACAAAAATAGATGTATATCAGCCCAAACTAATACCAAATGTTGGTCTATAAGTCTGAAATTTGGCCCAAAAATTACTTGCCACACACTAAATCTGACTGCATAGGTTTTAGAATTACATCTGGTATACCAGTGGTGTCATATGCGTGATATGTGGTCCAGGAATGCCCAAATACAGCCACAGATGGCTGTATTAGGATATGCTCATATATTTTAAATTAAGGTAGATTCAAGGTTAAAAACCACATTGTTTCCCACAGGAGTCGCTACTGAAATGGATTTTAGTAGTGTGTTCTTTCAGAAATTCATATGTAGCCCAAAGTGCAGGTTCAGGGAGTGTAGTTGGCAAGAGATAGGTAAAATGCCAGATCAGCCCAAAAGACCCCTTAAAGTCGGTCAATCTGGCTGCAATTTTCACAGGAAACTCAGTTCATACCAGAGAATGAATTTGTATTGGGCTGGGCCACTCGAGGGCTACTTTAAGAATTTCAATTTTCGGGGTGTGGGGGGGCCCCTGACCCCCTGAGGTGGTAAATGTCAAATATATCATAATATTACCAATATGAAGCCCAAATTTAATTTTATTCATGTTTTAATAATTAATGAGGATATTTTAGGTACATTTGGAGCATTACATATCTGACCAGAAATTATTTCACCTGAATATTGTTGTAAAAATAGACAAAAATAGATGTATATCAGCCCAAACTAGTACCAAATGTTGGTCTATAAGTCTGAAATTTGGCCCAAAAATTACTTGCCACACACTAAATCTGACTGCATAGGTTTTAGAATTACATCTGGTATACCAGTGGTGTCATATGCGTGATATGTGGTCCAGGAATGCCCAAATACAGCCACAGATGGCTGTATTAGGATATGCTCATATATTTTAAATTAAGGTAGATTCAAGGTTAAAAACCACATTGTTTCCCACAGGAGTCGCTACTGAAATGGATTTTAGTAGTGTGTTCTTTCAGAAATTCATATGTAGCCCAAAGTGCAGGTTCAGGGAGTGTAGTTGGCAAGAGATAGGTAAAATGCCAGATCAGCCCAAAAGACCCCTTAAAGTCGGTCAATCTGGCTGCAATTTTCACAGGAAACTCAGTTCATACCAGAGAATGAATTTGTATTGGGCTGGGCCACTCGAGGGCTACTTTAAGAATTTCAATTTTCGGGGTGTGGGGGGGCCCCTGACCCCCTGAGGTGGTAAATGTCAAATATATCATAATATTACCAATATGAAGCCCAAATTTAATTTTATTCATGTTTTAATAATTAATGAGGATATTTTAGGTACATTTGGAGCATTACATATCTGACCAGAAATTATTTCACCTGAATATTGTTGTAAAAATAGACAAAAATAGATGTATATCAGCCCAAACTAGTACCAAATGTTGGTCTATAAGTCTGAAATTTGGCCCAAAAATTACTTGCCACACACTAAATCTGACTGCATAGGTTTTAGAATTACATCTGGTATACCAGTGGTGTCATATGCGTGATATGTGGTCCAGGAATGCCCAAATACAGCCACAGATGGCTGTATTAGGATATGCTCATATATTTTAAATTAAGGTAGATTCAAGGTTAAAAACCACATTGTTTCCCACAGGAGTCGCTACTGAAATGGATTTTAGTAGTGTGTTCTTTCAGAAATTCATATGTAGCCCAAAGTGCAGGTTCAGGGAGTGTAGTTGGCAAGAGATAGGTAAAATGCCAGATCAGCCCAAAAGACCCCTTAAAGTCGGTCAATCTGGCTGCAATTTTCACAGGAAACTCAGTTCATACCAGAGAATGAATTTGTATTGGGCTGGGCCACTCGAGGGCTACTTTAAGAATTTCAATTTTCGGGGTGTGGGGGGGCCCCTGACCCCCTGAGGTGGTAAATGTCAAATATATCATAATATTACCAATATGAAGCCCAAATTTAATTTTATTCATGTTTTAATAATTAATGAGGATATTTTAGGTACATTTGGAGCATTACATATCTGACCAGAAATTATTTCACCTGAATATTGTTGTAAAAATAGACAAAAATAGATGTATATCAGCCCAAACTAGTACCAAATGTTGGTCTATAAGTCTGAAATTTGGCCCAAAAATTACTTGCCACACACTAAATCTGACTGCATAGGTTTTAGAATTACATCTGGTATACCAGTGGTGTCATATGCGTGATATGTGGTCCAGGAATGCCCAAATACAGCCACAGATGGCTGTATTAGGATATGCTCATATATTTTAAATTAAGGTAGATTCAAGGTTAAAAACCACATTGTTTCCCACAGGAGTCGCTACTGAAATGGATTTTAGTAGTGTGTTCTTTCAGAAATTCATATGTAGCCCAAAGTGCAGGTTCAGGGAGTGTAGTTGGCAAGAGATAGGTAAAATGCCAGATCAGCCCAAAAGACCCCTTAAAGTCGGTCAATCTGGCTGCAATTTTCACAGGAAACTCAGTTCATACCAGAGAATGAATTTGTATTGGGCTGGGCCACTCGAGGGCTACTTTAAGAATTTCAATTTTCGGGGTGTGGGGGGGCCCCTGACCCCCTGAGGTGGTAAATGTCAAATATATCATAATATTACCAATATGAAGCCCAAATTTAATTTTATTCATGTTTTAATAATTAATGAGGATATTTTAGGTACATTTGGAGCATTACATATCTGACCAGAAATTATTTCACCTGAATATTGTTGTAAAAATAGACAAAAATAGATGTATATCAGCCCAAACTAGTACCAAATGTTGGTCTATAAGTCTGAAATTTGGCCCAAAAATTACTTGCCACACACTAAATCTGACTGCATAGGTTTTAGAATTACATCTGGTATACCAGTGGTGTCATATGCGTGATATGTGGTCCAGGAATGCCCAAATACAGCCACAGATGGCTGTATTAGGATATGCTCATATATTTTAAATTAAGGTAGATTCAAGGTTAAAAACCACATTGTTTCCCACAGGAGTCGCTACTGAAATGGATTTTAGTAGTGTGTTCTTTCAGAAATTCATATGTAGCCCAAAGTGCAGGTTCAGGGAGTGTAGTTGGCAAGAGATAGGTAAAATGCCAGATCAGCCCAAAAGACCCCTTAAAGTCGGTCAATCTGGCTGCAATTTTCACAGGAAACTCAGTTCATACCAGAGAATGAATTTGTATTGGGCTGGGCCACTCGAGGGCTACTTTAAGAATTTCAATTTTCGGGGTGTGGGGGGGCCCCTGACCCCCTGAGGTGGTAAATGTCAAATATATCATAATATTACCAATATGAAGCCCAAATTTAATTTTATTCATGTTTTAATAATTAATGAGGATATTTTAGGTACATTTGGAGCATTACATATCTGACCAGAAATTATTTCACCTGAATATTGTTGTAAAAATAGACAAAAATAGATGTATATCAGCCCAAACTAGTACCAAATGTTGGTCTATAAGTCTGAAATTTGGCCCAAAAATTACTTGCCACACACTAAATCTGACTGCATAGGTTTTAGAATTACATCTGGTATACCAGTGGTGTCATATGCGTGATATGTGGTCCAGGAATGCCCAAATACAGCCACAGATGGCTGTATTAGGATATGCTCATATATTTTAAATTAAGGTAGATTCAAGGTTAAAAACCACATTGTTTCCCACAGGAGTCGCTACTGAAATGGATTTTAGTAGTGTGTTCTTTCAGAAATTCATATGTAGCCCAAAGTGCAGGTTCAGGGAGTGTAGTTGGCAAGAGATAGGTAAAATGCCAGATCAGCCCAAAAGACCCCTTAAAGTCGGTCAATCTGGCTGCAATTTTCACAGGAAACTCAGTTCATACCAGAGAATGAATTTGTATTGGGCTGGGCCACTCGAGGGCTACTTTAAGAATTTCAATTTTCGGGGTGTGGGGGGGCCCCTGACCCCCTGAGGTGGTAAATGTCAAATATATCATAATATTACCAATATGAAGCCCAAATTTAATTTTATTCATGTTTTAATAATTAATGAGGATATTTTAGGTACATTTGGAGCATTACATATCTGACCAGAAATTATTTCACCTGAATATTGTTGTAAAAATAGACAAAAATAGATGTATATCAGCCCAAACTAGTACCAAATGTTGGTCTATAAGTCTGAAATTTGGCCCAAAAATTACTTGCCACACACTAAATCTGACTGCATAGGTTTTAGAATTACATCTGGTATACCAGTGGTGTCATATGCGTGATATGTGGTCCAGGAATGCCCAAATACAGCCACAGATGGCTGTATTAGGATATGCTCATATATTTTAAATTAAGGTAGATTCAAGGTTAAAAACCACATTGTTTCCCACAGGAGTCGCTACTGAAATGGATTTTAGTAGTGTGTTCTTTCAGAAATTCATATGTAGCCCAAAGTGCAGGTTCAGGGAGTGTAGTTGGCAAGAGATAGGTAAAATGCCAGATCAGCCCAAAAGACCCCTTAAAGTCGGTCAATCTGGCTGCAATTTTCACAGGAAACTCAGTTCATACCAGAGAATGAATTTGTATTGGGCTGGGCCACTCGAGGGCTACTTTAAGAATTTCAATTTTCGGGGTGTGGGGGGGCCCCTGACCCCCTGAGGTGGTAAATGTCAAATATATCATAATATTACCAATATGAAGCCCAAATTTAATTTTATTCATGTTTTAATAATTAATGAGGATATTTTAGGTACATTTGGAGCATTACATATCTGACCAGAAATTATTTCACCTGAATATTGTTGTAAAAATAGACAAAAATAGATGTATATCAGCCCAAACTAGTACCAAATGTTGGTCTATAAGTCTGAAATTTGGCCCAAAAATTACTTGCCACACACTAAATCTGACTGCATAGGTTTTAGAATTACATCTGGTATACCAGTGGTGTCATATGCGTGATATGTGGTCCAGGAATGCCCAAATACAGCCACAGATGGCTGTATTAGGATATGCTCATATATTTTAAATTAAGGTAGATTCAAGGTTAAAAACCACATTGTTTCCCACAGGAGTCGCTACTGAAATGGATTTTAGTAGTGTGTTCTTTCAGAAATTCATATGTAGCCCAAAGTGCAGGTTCAGGGAGTGTAGTTGGCAAGAGATAGGTAAAATGCCAGATCAGCCCAAAAGACCCCTTAAAGTCGGTCAATCTGGCTGCAATTTTCACAGGAAACTCAGTTCATACCAGAGAATGAATTTGTATTGGGCTGGGCCACTCGAGGGCTACTTTAAGAATTTCAATTTTCGGGGTGTGGGGGGGCCCCTGACCCCCTGAGGTGGTAAATGTCAAATATATCATAATATTACCAATATGAAGCCCAAATTTAATTTTATTCATGTTTTAATAATTAATGAGGATATTTTAGGTACATTTGGAGCATTACATATCTGACCAGAAATTATTTCACCTGAATATTGTTGTAAAAATAGACAAAAATAGATGTATATCAGCCCAAACTAGTACCAAATGTTGGTCTATAAGTCTGAAATTTGGCCCAAAAATTACTTGCCACACACTAAATCTGACTGCATAGGTTTTAGAATTACATCTGGTATACCAGTGGTGTCATATGCGTGATATGTGGTCCAGGAATGCCCAAATACAGCCACAGATGGCTGTATTAGGATATGCTCATATATTTTAAATTAAGGTAGATTCAAGGTTAAAAACCACATTGTTTCCCACAGGAGTCGCTACTGAAATGGATTTTAGTAGTGTGTTCTTTCAGAAATTCATATGTAGCCCAAAGTGCAGGTTCAGGGAGTGTAGTTGGCAAGAGATAGGTAAAATGCCAGATCAGCCCAAAAGACCCCTTAAAGTCGGTCAATCTGGCTGCAATTTTCACAGGAAACTCAGTTCATACCAGAGAATGAATTTGTATTGGGCTGGGCCACTCGAGGGCTACTTTAAGAATTTCAATTTTCGGGGTGTGGGGGGCCCCTGACCCCCTGAGGTGGTAAATGTCAAATATATCATAATATTACCAATATGAAGCCCAAATTTAATTTTATTCATGTTTTAATAATTAATGAGGATATTTTAGGTACATTTGGAGCATTACATATCTGACCAGAAATTATTTCACCTGAATATTGTTGTAAAAATAGACAAAAATAGATGTATATCAGCCCAAACTAGTACCAAATGTTGGTCTATAAGTCTGAAATTTGGCCCAAAAATTACTTGCCACACACTAAATCTGACTGCATAGGTTTTAGAATTACATCTGGT
The DNA here is from genome assembly GCA_964017235.1 of Sabellastarte sp. h YS-2021. Classification (NCBI taxonomy): domain Eukaryota; kingdom Metazoa; phylum Annelida; class Polychaeta; order Sabellida; family Sabellidae; genus Sabellastarte; species Sabellastarte sp. h YS-2021. The sequence goes on from CAXHLB010000231.1 coordinate 21,812, forward strand.
ATACCAGTGGTGTCATATGCGTGATATGTGGTCCAGGAATGCCCAAATACAGCCACAGATGGCTGTATTAGGATATGCTCATATATTTTAAATTAAGGTAGATTCAAGGTTAAAAACCACATTGTTTCCCACAGGAGTCGCTACTGAAATGGATTTTAGTAGTGTGTTCTTTCAGAAATTCATATGTAGCCCAAAGTGCAGGTTCAGGGAGTGTAGTTGGCAAGAGATAGGTAAAATGCCAGATCAGCCCAAAAGACCCCTTAAAGTCGGTCAATCTGGCTGCAATTTTCACAGGAAACTCAGTTCATACCAGAGAATGAATTTGTATTGGGCTGGGCCACTCGAGGGCTACTTTAAGAATTTCAATTTTCGGGGTGTGGGGGGGGCCCCTGACCCCCTGAGGTGGTAAATGTCAAATATATCATAATATTACCAATATGAAGCCCAAATTTAATTTTATTCATGTTTTAATAATTAATGAGGATATTTTAGGTACATTTGGAGCATTACATATCTGACCAGAAATTATTTCACCTGAATATTGTTGTAAAAATAGACAAAAATAGATGTATATCAGCCCAAACTAGTACCAAATGTTGGTCTATAAGTCTGAAATTTGGCCCAAAAATTACTTGCCACACACTAAATCTGACTGCATAGGTTTTAGAATTACATCTGGTATACCAGTGGTGTCATATGCGTGATATGTGGTCCAGGAATGCCCAAATACAGCCACAGATGGCTGTATTAGGATATGCTCATATATTTTAAATTAAGGTAGATTCAAGGTTAAAAACCACATTGTTTCCCACAGGAGTCGCTACTGAAATGGATTTTAGTAGTGTGTTCTTTCAGAAATTCATATGTAGCCCAAAGTGCAGGTTCAGGGAGTGTAGTTGGCAAGAGATAGGTAAAATGCCAGATCAGCCCAAAAGACCCCTTAAAGTCGGTCAATCTGGCTGCAATTTTCACAGGAAACTCAGTTCATACCAGAGAATGAATTTGTATTGGGCTGGGCCACTCGAGGGCTACTTTAAGAATTTCAATTTTCGGGGTGTGGGGGGGGCCCCTGACCCCCTGAGGTGGTAAATGTCAAATATATCATAATATTACCAATATGAAGCCCAAATTTAATTTTATTCATGTTTTAATAATTAATGAGGATATTTTAGGTACATTTGGAGCATTACATATCTGACCAGAAATTATTTCACCTGAATATTGTTGTAAAAATAGACAAAAATAGATGTATATCAGCCCAAACTAGTACCAAATGTTGGTCTATAAGTCTGAAATTTGGCCCAAAAATTACTTGCCACACACTAAATCTGACTGCATAGGTTTTAGAATTACATCTGGTATACCAGTGGTGTCATATGCGTGATATGTGGTCCAGGAATGCCCAAATACAGCCACAGATGGCTGTATTAGGATATGCTCATATATTTTAAATTAAGGTAGATTCAAGGTTAAAAACCACATTGTTTCCCACAGGAGTCGCTACTGAAATGGATTTTAGTAGTGTGTTCTTTCAGAAATTCATATGTAGCCCAAAGTGCAGGTTCAGGGAGTGTAGTTGGCAAGAGATAGGTAAAATGCCAGATCAGCCCAAAAGACCCCTTAAAGTCGGTCAATCTGGCTGCAATTTTCACAGGAAACTCAGTTCATACCAGAGAATGAATTTGTATTGGGCTGGGCCACTCGAGGGCTACTTTAAGAATTTCAATTTTCGGGGTGTGGGGGGGCCCCTGACCCCCTGAGGTGGTAAATGTCAAATATATCATAATATTACCAATATGAAGCCCAAATTTAATTTTATTCATGTTTTAATAATTAATGAGGATATTTTAGGTACATTTGGAGCATTACATATCTGACCAGAAATTATTTCACCTGAATATTGTTGTAAAAATAGACAAAAATAGATGTATATCAGCCCAAACTAGTACCAAATGTTGGTCTATAAGTCTGAAATTTGGCCCAAAAATTACTTGCCACACACTAAATCTGACTGCATAGGTTTTAGAATTACATCTGGTATACCAGTGGTGTCATATGCGTGATATGTGGTCCAGGAATGCCCAAATACAGCCACAGATGGCTGTATTAGGATATGCTCATATATTTTAAATTAAGGTAGATTCAAGGTTAAAAACCACATTGTTTCCCACAGGAGTCGCTACTGAAATGGATTTTAGTAGTGTGTTCTTTCAGAAATTCATATGTAGCCCAAAGTGCAGGTTCAGGGAGTGTAGTTGGCAAGAGATAGGTAAAATGCCAGATCAGCCCAAAAGACCCCTTAAAGTCGGTCAATCTGGCTGCAATTTTCACAGGAAACTCAGTTCATACCAGAGAATGAATTTGTATTGGGCTGGGCCACTCGAGGGCTACTTTAAGAATTTCAATTTTCGGGGTGTGGGGGGGGCCCCTGACCCCCTGAGGTGGTAAATGTCAAATATATCATAATATTACCAATATGAAGCCCAAATTTAATTTTATTCATGTTTTAATAATTAATGAGGATATTTTAGGTACATTTGGAGCATTACATATCTGACCAGAAATTATTTCACCTGAATATTGTTGTAAAAATAGACAAAAATAGATGTATATCAGCCCAAACTAGTACCAAATGTTGGTCTATAAGTCTGAAATTTGGCCCAAAAATTACTTGCCACACACTAAATCTGACTGCATAGGTTTTAGAATTACATCTGGTATACCAGTGGTGTCATATGCGTGATATGTGGTCCAGGAATGCCCAAATACAGCCACAGATGGCTGTATTAGGATATGCTCATATATTTTAAATTAAGGTAGATTCAAGGTTAAAAACCACATTGTTTCCCACAGGAGTCGCTACTGAAATGGATTTTAGTAGTGTGTTCTTTCAGAAATTCATATGTAGCCCAAAGTGCAGGTTCAGGGAGTGTAGTTGGCAAGAGATAGGTAAAATGCCAGATCAGCCCAAAAGACCCCTTAAAGTCGGTCAATCTGGCTGCAATTTTCACAGGAAACTCAGTTCATACCAGAGAATGAATTTGTATTGGGCTGGGCCACTCGAGGGCTACTTTAAGAATTTCAATTTTCGGGGTGTGGGGGGGCCCCTGACCCCCTGAGGTGGTAAATGTCAAATATATCATAATATTACCAATATGAAGCCCAAATTTAATTTTATTCATGTTTTAATAATTAATGAGGATATTTTAGGTACATTTGGAGCATTACATATCTGACCAGAAATTATTTCACCTGAATATTGTTGTAAAAATAGACAAAAATAGATGTATATCAGCCCAAACTAGTACCAAATGTTGGTCTATAAGTCTGAAATTTGGCCCAAAAATTACTTGCCACACACTAAATCTGACTGCATAGGTTTTAGAATTACATCTGGTATACCAGTGGTGTCATATGCGTGATATGTGGTCCAGGAATGCCCAAATACAGCCACAGATGGCTGTATTAGGATATGCTCATATATTTTAAATTAAGGTAGATTCAAGGTTAAAAACCACATTGTTTCCCACAGGAGTCGCTACTGAAATGGATTTTAGTAGTGTGTTCTTTCAGAAATTCATATGTAGCCCAAAGTGCAGGTTCAGGGAGTGTAGTTGGCAAGAGATAGGTAAAATGCCAGATCAGCCCAAAAGACCCCTTAAAGTCGGTCAATCTGGCTGCAATTTTCACAGGAAACTCAGTTCATACCAGAGAATGAATTTGTATTGGGCTGGGCCACTCGAGGGCTACTTTAAGAATTTCAATTTTCGGGGTGTGGGGGGGCCCCTGACCCCCTGAGGTGGTAAATGTCAAATATATCATAATATTACCAATATGAAGCCCAAATTTAATTTTATTCATGTTTTAATAATTAATGAGGATATTTTAGGTACATTTGGAGCATTACATATCTGACCAGAAATTATTTCACCTGAATATTGTTGTAAAAATAGACAAAAATAGATGTATATCAGCCCAAACTAATACCAAATGTTGGTCTATAAGTCTGAAATTTGGCCCAAAAATTACTTGCCACACACTAAATCTGACTGCATAGGTTTTAGAATTACATCTGGTATACCAGTGGTGTCATATGCGTGATATGTGGTCCAGGAATGCCCAAATACAGCCACAGATGGCTGTATTAGGATATGCTCATATATTTTAAATTAAGGTAGATTCAAGGTTAAAAACCACATTGTTTCCCACAGGAGTCGCTACTGAAATGGATTTTAGTAGTGTGTTCTTTCAGAAATTCATATGTAGCCCAAAGTGCAGGTTCAGGGAGTGTAGTTGGCAAGAGATAGGTAAAATGCCAGATCAGCCCAAAAGACCCCTTAAAGTCGGTCAATCTGGCTGCAATTTTCACAGGAAACTCAGTTCATACCAGAGAATGAATTTGTATTGGGCTGGGCCACTCGAGGGCTACTTTAAGAATTTCAATTTTCGGGGTGTGGGGGGGCCCCTGACCCCCTGAGGTGGTAAATGTCAAATATATCATAATATTACCAATATGAAGCCCAAATTTAATTTTATTCATGTTTTAATAATTAATGAGGATATTTTAGGTACATTTGGAGCATTACATATCTGACCAGAAATTATTTCACCTGAATATTGTTGTAAAAATAGACAAAAATAGATGTATATCAGCCCAAACTAGTACCAAATGTTGGTCTATAAGTCTGAAATTTGGCCCAAAAATTACTTGCCACACACTAAATCTGACTGCATAGGTTTTAGAATTACATCTGGTATACCAGTGGTGTCATATGCGTGATATGTGGTCCAGGAATGCCCAAATACAGCCACAGATGGCTGTATTAGGATATGCTCATATATTTTAAATTAAGGTAGATTCAAGGTTAAAAACCACATTGTTTCCCACAGGAGTCGCTACTGAAATGGATTTTAGTAGTGTGTTCTTTCAGAAATTCATATGTAGCCCAAAGTGCAGGTTCAGGGAGTGTAGTTGGCAAGAGATAGGTAAAATGCCAGATCAGCCCAAAAGACCCCTTAAAGTCGGTCAATCTGGCTGCAATTTTCACAGGAAACTCAGTTCATACCAGAGAATGAATTTGTATTGGGCTGGGCCACTCGAGGGCTACTTTAAGAATTTCAATTTTCGGGGTGTGGGGGGGCCCCTGACCCCCTGAGGTGGTAAATGTCAAATATATCATAATATTACCAATATGAAGCCCAAATTTAATTTTATTCATGTTTTAATAATTAATGAGGATATTTTAGGTACATTTGGAGCATTACATATCTGACCAGAAATTATTTCACCTGAATATTGTTGTAAAAATAGACAAAAATAGATGTATATCAGCCCAAACTAGTACCAAATGTTGGTCTATAAGTCTGAAATTTGGCCCAAAAATTACTTGCCACACACTAAATCTGACTGCATAGGTTTTAGAATTACATCTGGTATACCAGTGGTGTCATATGCGTGATATGTGGTCCAGGAATGCCCAAATACAGCCACAGATGGCTGTATTAGGATATGCTCATATATTTTAAATTAAGGTAGATTCAAGGTTAAAAACCACATTGTTTCCCACAGGAGTCGCTACTGAAATGGATTTTAGTAGTGTGTTCTTTCAGAAATTCATATGTAGCCCAAAGTGCAGGTTCAGGGAGTGTAGTTGGCAAGAGATAGGTAAAATGCCAGATCAGCCCAAAAGACCCCTTAAAGTCGGTCAATCTGGCTGCAATTTTCACAGGAAACTCAGTTCATACCAGAGAATGAATTTGTATTGGGCTGGGCCACTCGAGGGCTACTTTAAGAATTTCAATTTTCGGGGTGTGGGGGGGCCCCTGACCCCCTGAGGTGGTAAATGTCAAATATATCATAATATTACCAATATGAAGCCCAAATTTAATTTTATTCATGTTTTAATAATTAATGAGGATATTTTAGGTACATTTGGAGCATTACATATCTGACCAGAAATTATTTCACCTGAATATTGTTGTAAAAATAGACAAAAATAGATGTATATCAGCCCAAACTAGTACCAAATGTTGGTCTATAAGTCTGAAATTTGGCCCAAAAATTACTTGCCACACACTAAATCTGACTGCATAGGTTTTAGAATTACATCTGGTATACCAGTGGTGTCATATGCGTGATATGTGGTCCAGGAATGCCCAAATACAGCCACAGATGGCTGTATTAGGATATGCTCATATATTTTAAATTAAGGTAGATTCAAGGTTAAAAACCACATTGTTTCCCACAGGAGTCGCTACTGAAATGGATTTTAGTAGTGTGTTCTTTCAGAAATTCATATGTAGCCCAAAGTGCAGGTTCAGGGAGTGTAGTTGGCAAGAGATAGGTAAAATGCCAGATCAGCCCAAAAGACCCCTTAAAGTCGGTCAATCTGGCTGCAATTTTCACAGGAAACTCAGTTCATACCAGAGAATGAATTTGTATTGGGCTGGGCCACTCGAGGGCTACTTTAAGAATTTCAATTTTCGGGGTGTGGGGGGGCCCCTGACCCCCTGAGGTGGTAAATGTCAAATATATCATAATATTACCAATATGAAGCCCAAATTTAATTTTATTCATGTTTTAATAATTAATGAGGATATTTTAGGTACATTTGGAGCATTACATATCTGACCAGAAATTATTTCACCTGAATATTGTTGTAAAAATAGACAAAAATAGATGTATATCAGCCCAAACTAGTACCAAATGTTGGTCTATAAGTCTGAAATTTGGCCCAAAAATTACTTGCCACACACTAAATCTGACTGCATAGGTTTTAGAATTACATCTGGTATACCAGTGGTGTCATATGCGTGATATGTGGTCCAGGAATGCCCAAATACAGCCACAGATGGCTGTATTAGGATATGCTCATATATTTTAAATTAAGGTAGATTCAAGGTTAAAAACCACATTGTTTCCCACAGGAGTCGCTACTGAAATGGATTTTAGTAGTGTGTTCTTTCAGAAATTCATATGTAGCCCAAAGTGCAGGTTCAGGGAGTGTAGTTGGCAAGAGATAGGTAAAATGCCAGATCAGCCCAAAAGACCCCTTAAAGTCGGTCAATCTGGCTGCAATTTTCACAGGAAACTCAGTTCATACCAGAGAATGAATTTGTATTGGGCTGGGCCACTCGAGGGCTACTTTAAGAATTTCAATTTTCGGGGTGTGGGGGGGCCCCTGACCCCCTGAGGTGGTAAATGTCAAATATATCATAATATTACCAATATGAAGCCCAAATTTAATTTTATTCATGTTTTAATAATTAATGAGGATATTTTAGGTACATTTGGAGCATTACATATCTGACCAGAAATTATTTCACCTGAATATTGTTGTAAAAATAGACAAAAATAGATGTATATCAGCCCAAACTAGTACCAAATGTTGGTCTATAAGTCTGAAATTTGGCCCAAAAATTACTTGCCACACACTAAATCTGACTGCATAGGTTTTAGAATTACATCTGGTATACCAGTGGTGTCATATGCGTGATATGTGGTCCAGGAATGCCCAAATACAGCCACAGATGGCTGTATTAGGATATGCTCATATATTTTAAATTAAGGTAGATTCAAGGTTAAAAACCACATTGTTTCCCACAGGAGTCGCTACTGAAATGGATTTTAGTAGTGTGTTCTTTCAGAAATTCATATGTAGCCCAAAGTGCAGGTTCAGGGAGTGTAGTTGGCAAGAGATAGGTAAAATGCCAGATCAGCCCAAAAGACCCCTTAAAGTCGGTCAATCTGGCTGCAATTTTCACAGGAAACTCAGTTCATACCAGAGAATGAATTTGTATTGGGCTGGGCCACTCGAGGGCTACTTTAAGAATTTCAATTTTCGGGGTGTGGGGGGGCCCCTGACCCCCTGAGGTGGTAAATGTCAAATATATCATAATATTACCAATATGAAGCCCAAATTTAATTTTATTCATGTTTTAATAATTAATGAGGATATTTTAGGTACATTTGGAGCATTACATATCTGACCAGAAATTATTTCACCTGAATATTGTTGTAAAAATAGACAAAAATAGATGTATATCAGCCCAAACTAGTACCAAATGTTGGTCTATAAGTCTGAAATTTGGCCCAAAAATTACTTGCCACACACTAAATCTGACTGCATAGGTTTTAGAATTACATCTGGTATACCAGTGGTGTCATATGCGTGATATGTGGTCCAGGAATGCCCAAATACAGCCACAGATGGCTGTATTAGGATATGCTCATATATTTTAAATTAAGGTAGATTCAAGGTTAAAAACCACATTGTTTCCCACAGGAGTCGCTACTGAAATGGATTTTAGTAGTGTGTTCTTTCAGAAATTCATATGTAGCCCAAAGTGCAGGTTCAGGGAGTGTAGTTGGCAAGAGATAGGTAAAATGCCAGATCAGCCCAAAAGACCCCTTAAAGTCGGTCAATCTGGCTGCAATTTTCACAGGAAACTCAGTTCATACCAGAGAATGAATTTGTATTGGGCTGGGCCACTCGAGGGCTACTTTAAGAATTTCAATTTTCGGGGTGTGGGGGGGCCCCTGACCCCCTGAGGTGGTAAATGTCAAATATATCATAATATTACCAATATGAAGCCCAAATTTAATTTTATTCATGTTTTAATAATTAATGAGGATATTTTAGGTACATTTGGAGCATTACATATCTGACCAGAAATTATTTCACCTGAATATTGTTGTAAAAATAGACAAAAATAGATGTATATCAGCCCAAACTAGTACCAAATGTTGGTCTATAAGTCTGAAATTTGGCCCAAAAATTACTTGCCACACACTAAATCTGACTGCATAGGTTTTAGAATTACATCTGGTATACCAGTGGTGTCATATGCGTGATATGTGGTCCAGGAATGCCCAAATACAGCCACAGATGGCTGTATTAGGATATGCTCATATATTTTAAATTAAGGTAGATTCAAGGTTAAAAACCACATTGTTTCCCACAGGAGTCGCTACTGAAATGGATTTTAGTAGTGTGTTCTTTCAGAAATTCATATGTAGCCCAAAGTGCAGGTTCAGGGAGTGTAGTTGGCAAGAGATAGGTAAAATGCCAGATCAGCCCAAAAGACCCCTTAAAGTCGGTCAATCTGGCTGCAATTTTCACAGGAAACTCAGTTCATACCAGAGAATGAATTTGTATTGGGCTGGGCCACTCGAGGGCTACTTTAAGAATTTCAATTTTCGGGGTGTGGGGGGGCCCCTGACCCCCTGAGGTGGTAAATGTCAAATATATCATAATATTACCAATATGAAGCCCAAATTTAATTTTATTCATGTTTTAATAATTAATGAGGATATTTTAGGTACATTTGGAGCATTACATATCTGACCAGAAATTATTTCACCTGAATATTGTTGTAAAAATAGACAAAAATAGATGTATATCAGCCCAAACTAGTACCAAATGTTGGTCTATAAGTCTGAAATTTGGCCCAAAAATTACTTGCCACACACTAAATCTGACTGCATAGGTTTTAGAATTACATCTGGTATACCAGTGGTGTCATATGCGTGATATGTGGTCCAGGAATGCCCAAATACAGCCACAGATGGCTGTATTAGGATATGCTCATATATTTTAAATTAAGGTAGATTCAAGGTTAAAAACCACATTGTTTCCCACAGGAGTCGCTACTGAAATGGATTTTAGTAGTGTGTTCTTTCAGAAATTCATATGTAGCCCAAAGTGCAGGTTCAGGGAGTGTAGTTGGCAAGAGATAGGTAAAATGCCAGATCAGCCCAAAAGACCCCTTAAAGTCGGTCAATCTGGCTGCAATTTTCACAGGAAACTCAGTTCATACCAGAGAATGAATTTGTATTGGGCTGGGCCACTCGAGGGCTACTTTAAGAATTTCAATTTTCGGGGTGTGGGGGGGCCCCTTACCCCCTGAGGTGGTAATTGTCAAATATATCATAATATTACCAATATGAAGCCCAAATTTAATTTTATTCATGTTTTAATAATTAATGAGGATATTTTAGGTACATTTGGAGCATTACATATCTGACCAGAAATTATTTCACCTGAATATTGTTGTAAAAATAGACAAAAATAGATGTATATCAGCCCAAACTAGTACCAAATGTTGGTCTATAAGTCTGAAATTTGGCCCAAAAATTACTTGCCACACACTAAATCTGACTGCATAGGTTTTAGAATTACATCTGGTATACCAGTGGTGTCATATGCGTGATATGTGGTCCAGGAATGCCCAAATACAGCCACAGATGGCTGTATTAGGATATGCTCATATATTTTAAATTAAGGTAGATTCAAGGTTAAAAACCACATTGTTTCCCACAGGAGTCGCTACTGAAATGGATTTTAGTAGTGTGTTCTTTCAGAAATTCATATGTAGCCCAAAGTGCAGGTTCAGGGAGTGTAGTTGGCAAGAGATAGGTAAAATGCCAGATCAGCCCAAAAGACCCCTTAAAGTCGGTCAATCTGGCTGCAATTTTCACAGGAAAGTCAGTTCATACCAGAGAATGAATTTGTATTGGGCTGGGCCACTCGAGGGCTACTTTAAGAATTTCAATTTTCGGGGTGTGGGGGGGCCCCTGACCCCCTGAGGTGGTAAATGTCAAATATATCATAATATTACCAATATGAAGCCCAAATTTAATTTTATTCATGTTTTAATAATTAATGAGGATATTTTAGGTACATTTGGAGCATTACATATCTGACCAGAAATTATTTCACCTGAATATTGTTGTAAAAATAGACAAAAATAGATGTATATCAGCCCAAACTAGTACCAAATGTTGGTCTATAAGTCTGAAATTTGGCCCAAAAATTACTTGCCACACACTAAATCTGACTGCATAGGTTTTAGAATTACATCTGGTATACCAGTGGTGTCATATGCGTGATATGTGGTCCAGGAATGCCCAAATACAGCCACAGATGGCTGTATTAGGATATGCTCATATATTTTAAATTAAGGTAGATTCAAGGTTAAAAACCACATTGTTTCCCACAGGAGTCGCTACTGAAATGGATTTTAGTAGTGTGTTCTTTCAGAAATTCATATGTAGCCCAAAGTGCAGGTTCAGGGAGTGTAGTTGGCAAGAGATAGGTAAAATGCCAGATCAGCCCAAAAGACCCCTTAAAGTCGGTCAATCTGGCTGCAATTTTCACAGGAAACTCAGTTCATACCAGAGAATGAATTTGTATTGGGCTGGGCCACTCGAGGGCTACTTTAAGAATTTCAATTTTCGGGGTGTGGGGGGGCCCCTGACCCCCTGAGGTGGTAAATGTCAAATATATCATAATATTACCAATATGAAGCCCAAATTTAATTTTATTCATGTTTTAATAATTAATGAGGATATTTTAGGTACATTTGGAGCATTACATATCTGACCAGAAATTATTTCACCTGAATATTGTTGTAAAAATAGACAAAAATAGATGTATATCAGCCCAAACTAGTACCAAATGTTGGTCTATAAGTCTGAAATTTGGCCCAAAAATTACTTGCCACACACTAAATCTGACTGCATAGGTTTTAGAATTACATCTGGTATACCAGTGGTGTCATATGCGTGATATGTGGTCCAGGAATGCCCAAATACAGCCACAGATGGCTGTATTAGGATATGCTCATATATTTTAAATTAAGGTAGATTCAAGGTTAAAAACCACATTGTTTCCCACAGGAGTCGCTACTGAAATGGATTTTAGTAGTGTGTTCTTTCAGAAATTCATATGTAGCCCAAAGTGCAGGTTCAGGGAGTGTAGTTGGCAAGAGATAGGTAAAATGCCAGATCAGCCCAAAAGACCCCTTAAAGTCGGTCAATCTGGCTGCAATTTTCACAGGAAACTCAGTTCATACCAGAGAATGAATTTGTATTGGGCTGGGCCACTCGAGGGCTACTTTAAGAATTTCAATTTTCGGGGTGTGGGGGGGCCCCTGACCCCCTGAGGTGGTAAATGTCAAATATATCATAATATTACCAATATGAAGCCCAAATTTAATTTTATTCATGTTTTAATAATTAATGAGGATATTTTAGGTACATTTGGAGCATTACATATCTGACCAGAAATTATTTCACCTGAATATTGTTGTAAAAATAGACAAAAATAGATGTATATCAGCCCAAACTAGTACCAAATGTTGGTCTATAAGTCTGAAATTTGGCCCAAAAATTACTTGCCACACACTAAATCTGACTGCATAGGTTTTAGAATTACATCTGGTATACCAGTGGTGTCATATGCGTGATATGTGGTCCAGGAATGCCCAAATACAGCCACAGATGGCTGTATTAGGATATGCTCATATATTTTAAATTAAGGTAGATTCAAGGTTAAAAACCACATTGTTTCCCACAGGAGTCGCTACTGAAATGGATTTTAGTAGTGTGTTCTTTCAGAAATTCATATGTAGCCCAAAGTGCAGGTTCAGGGAGTGTAGTTGGCAAGAGATAGGTAAAATGCCAGATCAGCCCAAAAGACCCCTTAAAGTCGGTCAATCTGGCTGCAATTTTCACAGGAAACTCAGTTCATACCAGAGAATGAATTTGTATTGGGCTGGGCCACTCGAGGGCTACTTTAAGAATTTCAATTTTCGGGGTGTGGGGGGGCCCCTGACCCCCTGAGGTGGTAAATGTCAAATATATCATAATATTACCAATATGAAGCCCAAATTTAATTTTATTCATGTTTTAATAATTAATGAGGATATTTTAGGTACATTTGGAGCATTACATATCTGACCAGAAATTATTTCACCTGAATATTGTTGTAAAAATAGACAAAAATAGATGTATATCAGCCCAAACTAGTACCAAATGTTGGTCTATAAGTCTGAAATTTGGCCCAAAAATTACTTGCCACACACTAAATCTGACTGCATAGGTTTTAGAATTACATCTGGTATACCAGTGGTGTCATATGCGTGATATGTGGTCCAGGAATGCCCAAATACAGCCACAGATGGCTGTATTAGGATATGCTCATATATTTTAAATTAAGGTAGATTCAAGGTTAAAAACCACATTGTTTCCCACAGGAGTCGCTACTGAAATGGATTTTAGTAGTGTGTTCTTTCAGAAATTCATATGTAGCCCAAAGTGCAGGTTCAGGGAGTGTAGTTGGCAAGAGATAGGTAAAATGCCAGATCAGCCCAAAAGACCCCTTAAAGTCGGTCAATCTGGCTGCAATTTTCACAGGAAACTCAGTTCATACCAGAGAATGAATTTGTATTGGGCTGGGCCACTCGAGGGCTACTTTAAGAATTTCAATTTTCGGGGTGTGGGGGGGCCCCTGACCCCCTGAGGTGGTAAATGTCAAATATATCATAATATTACCAATATGAAGCCCAAATTTAATTTTATTCATGTTTTAATAATTAATGAGGATATTTTAGGTACATTTGGAGCATTACATATCTGACCAGAAATTATTTCACCTGAATATTGTTGTAAAAATAGACAAAAATAGATGTATATCAGCCCAAACTAGTACCAAATGTTGGTCTATAAGTCTGAAATTTGGCCCAAAAATTACTTGCCACACACTAAATCTGACTGCATAGGTTTTAGAATTACATCTGGTATACCAGTGGTGTCATATGCGTGATATGTGGTCCAGGAATGCCCAAATACAGCCACAGATGGCTGTATTAGGATATGCTCATATATTTTAAATTAAGGTAGATTCAAGGTTAAAAACCACATTGTTTCCCACAGGAGTCGCTACTGAAATGGATTTTAGTAGTGTGTTCTTTCAGAAATTCATATGTAGCCCAAAGTGCAGGTTCAGGGAGTGTAGTTGGCAAGAGATAGGTAAAATGCCAGATCAGCCCAAAAGACCCCTTAAAGTCGGTCAATCTGGCTGCAATTTTCACAGGAAAGTCAGTTCATACCAGAGAATGAATTTGTATTGGGCTGGGCCACTCGAGGGCTACTTTAAGAATTTCAATTTTCGGGGTGTGGGGGGGCCCCTGACCCCCTGAGGTGGTAAATGTCAAATATATCATAATATTACCAATATGAAGCCCAAATTTAATTTTATTCATGTTTTAATAATTAATGAGGATATTTTAGGTACATTTGGAGCATTACATATCTGACCAGAAATTATTTCACCTGAATATTGTTGTAAAAATAGACAAAAATAGATGTATATCAGCCCAAACTAGTACCAAATGTTGGTCTATAAGTCTGAAATTTGGCCCAAAAATTACTTGCCACACACTAAATCTGACTGCATAGGTTTTAGAATTACATCTGGTATACCAGTGGTGTCATATGCGTGATATGTGGTCCAGGAATGCCCAAATACAGCCACAGATGGCTGTATTAGGATATGCTCATATATTTTAAATTAAGGTAGATTCAAGGTTAAAAACCACATTGTTTCCCACAGGAGTCGCTACTGAAATGGATTTTAGTAGTGTGTTCTTTCAGAAATTCATATGTAGCCCAAAGTGCAGGTTCAGGGAGTGTAGTTGGCAAGAGATAGGTAAAATGCCAGATCAGCCCAAAAGACCCCTTAAAGTCGGTCAATCTGGCTGCAATTTTCACAGGAAACTCAGTTCATACCAGAGAATGAATTTGTATTGGGCTGGGCCACTCGAGGGCTACTTTAAGAATTTCAATTTTCGGGGTGTGGGGGGGCCCCTGACCCCCTGAGGTGGTAAATGTCAAATATATCATAATATTACCAATATGAAGCCCAAATTTAATTTTATTCATGTTTTAATAATTAATGAGGATATTTTAGGTACATTTGGAGCATTACATATCTGACCAGAAATTATTTCACCTGAATATTGTTGTAAAAATAGACAAAAATAGATGTATATCAGCCCAAACTAGTACCAAATGTTGGTCTATAAGTCTGAAATTTGGCCCAAAAATTACTTGCCACACACTAAATCTGACTGCATAGGTTTTAGAATTACATCTGGTATACCAGTGGTGTCATATGCGTGATATGTGGTCCAGGAATGCCCAAATACAGCCACAGATGGCTGTATTAGGATATGCTCATATATTTTAAATTAAGGTAGATTCAAGGTTAAAAACCACATTGTTTCCCACAGGAGTCGCTACTGAAATGGATTTTAGTAGTGTGTTCTTTCAGAAATTCATATGTAGCCCAAAGTGCAGGTTCAGGGAGTGTAGTTGGCAAGAGATAGGTAAAATGCCAGATCAGCCCAAAAGACCCCTTAAAGTCGGTCAATCTGGCTGCAATTTTCACAGGAAACTCAGTTCATACCAGAGAATGAATTTGTATTGGGCTGGGCCACTCGAGGGCTACTTTAAGAATTTCAATTTTCGGGGTGTGGGGGGGCCCCTGACCCCCTGAGGTGGTAAATGTCAAATATATCATAATATTACCAATATGAAGCCCAAATTTAATTTTATTCATGTTTTAATAATTAATGAGGATATTTTAGGTACATTTGGAGCATTACATATCTGACCAGAAATTATTTCACCTGAATATTGTTGTAAAAATAGACAAAAATAGATGTATATCAGCCCAAACTAGTACCAAATGTTGGTCTATAAGTCTGAAATTTGGCCCAAAAATTACTTGCCACACACTAAATCTGACTGCATAGGTTTTAGAATTACATCTGGTATACCAGTGGTGTCATATGCGTGATATGTGGTCCAGGAATGCCCAAATACAGCCACAGATGGCTGTATTAGGATATGCTCATATATTTTAAATTAAGGTAGATTCAAGGTTAAAAACCACATTGTTTCCCACAGGAGTCGCTACTGAAATGGATTTTAGTAGTGTGTTCTTTCAGAAATTCATATGTAGCCCAAAGTGCAGGTTCAGGGAGTGTAATTGGCAAGAGATAGGTAAAATGCCAGATCAGCCCAAAAGACCCCTTAAAGTCGGTCAATCTGGCTGCAATTTTCACAGGAAACTCAGTTCATACCAGAGAATGAATTTGTATTGGGCTGGGCCACTCGAGGGCTACTTTAAGAATTTCAATTTTCGGGGTGTGGGGGGGCCCCTGACCCCCTGAGGTGGTAAATGTCAAATATATCATAATATTACCAATATGAAGCCCAAATTTAATTTTATTCATGTTTTAATAATTAATGAGGATATTTTAGGTACATTTGGAGCATTACATATCTGACCAGAAATTATTTCACCTGAATATTGTTGTAAAAATAGACAAAAATAGATGTATATCAGCCCAAACTAGTACCAAATGTTGGTCTATAAGTCTGAAATTTGGCCCAAAAATTACTTGCCACACACTAAATCTGACTGCATAGGTTTTAGAATTACATCTGGTATACCAGTGGTGTCATATGCGTGATATGTGGTCCAGGAATGCCCAAATACAGCCACAGATGGCTGTATTAGGATATGCTCATATATTTTAAATTAAGGTAGATTCAAGGTTAAAAACCACATTGTTTCCCACAGGAGTCGCTACTGAAATGGATTTTAGTAGTGTGTTCTTTCAGAAATTCATATGTAGCCCAAAGTGCAGGTTCAGGGAGTGTAGTTGGCAAGAGATAGGTAAAATGCCAGATCAGCCCAAAAGACCCCTTAAAGTCGGTCAATCTGGCTGCAATTTTCACAGGAAACTCAGTTCATACCAGAGAATGAATTTGTATTGGGCTGGGCCACTCGAGGGCTACTTTAAGAATTTCAATTTTCGGGGTGTGGGGGGGCCCCTGACCCCCTGAGGTGGTAAATGTCAAATATATCATAATATTACCAATATGAAGCCCAAATTTAATTTTATTCATGCTTTAATAATTAATGAGGATATTTTAGGTACATTTGGAGCATTACATATCTGACCAGAAATTATTTCACCTGAATATTGTTGTAAAAATAGACAAAAATAGATGTATATCAGCCCAAACTAGTACCAAATGTTGGTCTATAAGTCTGAAATTTGGCCCAAAAATTACTTGCCACACACTAAATCTGACTGCATAGGTTTTAGAATTACATCTGGTATACCAGTGGTGTCATATGCGTGATATGTGGTCCAGGAATGCCCAAATACAGCCACAGATGGCTGTATTAGGATATGCTCATATATTTTAAATTAAGGTAGATTCAAGGTTAAAAACCACATTGTTTCCCACAGGAGTCGCTACTGAAATGGATTTTAGTAGTGTGTTCTTTCAGAAATTCATATGTAGCCCAAAGTGCAGGTTCAGGGAGTGTAGTTGGCAAGAGATAGGTAAAATGCCAGATCAGCCCAAAAGACCCCTTAAAGTCGGTCAATCTGGCTGCAATTTTCACAGGAAACTCAGTTCATACCAGAGAATGAATTTGTATTGGGCTGGGCCACTCGAGGGCTACTTTAAGAATTTCAATTTTCGGGGTGTGGGGGGGCCCCTGACCCCCTGAGGTGGTAAATGTCAAATATATCATAATATTACCAATATGAAGCCCAAATTTAATTTTATTCATGTTTTAATAATTAATGAGGATATTTTAGGTACATTTGGAGCATTACATATCTGACCAGAAATTATTTCACCTGAATATTGTTGTAAAAATAGACAAAAATAGATGTATATCAGCCCAAACTAGTACCAAATGTTGGTCTATAAGTCTGAAATTTGGCCCAAAAATTACTTGCCACACACTAAATCTGACTGCATAGGTTTTGAATTGCAGCGTCAGGGCGCTGCAGGTTTCAGTCCTGGAACCCTCCACCCCCACTTGCTGGAGGATACTTGTGTTAGGTAACCAGACCATGTCTTATTTCTGGTGGGTTGGTGACCAGTCTGTGTAGGAATACAAATGTTGAATGTTTTCCTGGCAACCATTGTATTGCCTTCTGTGATTGGTTAATTCATACTGGTTATGTAAAAATTCCAGTTGGGTCTTCAGTTGAAAGCCAGCTTTTGAACAAGAAACATTATAAGTGTTTTTAAAACTTGTATTTTAATTTGTAACGTTTATGCTGGCTTAGTGTTCAAGATATTTTAGCCAAGTCTGATACCAAGGACCATATTATGAACTGATACAATATGACGGCCTAGAAGATTGCTCTGATTGTGACGCCTTTATGCTTGTCAAACTACCTAACAGGGACGGTCTAACCTATATATTGTGTTGGGGCATTGGGGTTGAGAAGCGTCATTTCAAATTTATCTAGTTTGACATTCATAACACGGTCGCAGGCAGAGCACTAGGGGTCTGTGTTTCTTATTTTGTAGTGTTTCAGAGGCAAAAAACTATGCCGAGTAATAAAAACAAATGCAGTAAGTGTGGAGATAGACATTTACCTCCAACTGGCAAAAAATGTAAATTATATAAAAAACAGGACAATGAACTCGAAATGGAAGCTAGTGACCATATCAGTGGTGGCAGTGATGCTACAGTTAAACACAAGCATGTCCAAAAAGCATCCGTGGAGCACTCGTCAGATTCTGAGTCAGATCGTTACGTGGAGACCTCTGTCCAGATGAAGATTCTTCAGGAGCTCAAGCGGGTGAACAAGCGGCTAGACGCTGTGGAAGATCAAGTCGCGGGTTCGTCGTCGTCTGTGCAGTCAAAAGAACACCACAGTCATGAACAGTCAAAGTTAAGTAGTTTGAGTCCTTGTAATAGAAAAAAGTATGTTGGTGTGAAGTCTAAAACTAAAGGTAAAAAAATGATATATCAGGACAGTGATAGTGATACAAGTAGTGACAGTAGTTTGCCTTCATTGTCGTCATTACGTACATCAGTAGCCATTCAAAAACAAGTTGATGCGAGGCTTCGCGAGCTAGAGTGTTTACATGATGATACAGGTACGAATTGTAGTGGTAAACTCAAGTCAAAACGCGGGGGCCCTGTTGACGTTCTTGTCAAACACAAGGTATCATGGCCGCATGAGGCGATTTTGGGGGGTGTCAACAGGACTAGAATAACATACGACCAGTTATCCATCACACAGTGGGTTCAGGGATTCACTCGAAACATACTTGACGAAAAAGATGTTAAGAGGCGTATGAAAATGTTATCTTATATGTCGGATCTGATGGAGGATGCCACCGACTTCAGTTGGCAAGGGGCAAAAGCTGCACATGCAGTTTTGCTTTGCGAAATCGAACGAGGGACCTTAACTTGGGAAGATACCGCAAGAATAGACAGGGTCAGGCGGGCCCATGCGCAGAAGCATGTTAGTATAGCAAAGTCCTGGTCAAAGTCGTTAGAAGGCAAGACCAAGCCATGGTATTGTCGGTTTTTTCAATTAGGTACGTGTAAATTTGACAAAGATCATGAAGTCGGTGGCAAACTCCACAGACATATTTGTGCAGCTTGTATTCAAGTAGGGAAAGTGGCAGTACATCCAGAAAAAGAATGTACCTCTTCTCGTAAACAGTCAAAAAACGTGTAACATGCTGTCCGACCTTGCAGTTGGACAGCAATAATGGTAGTGTGTGTGTTCAGAGACAACCATATATCAGGTCGTATCAGGGGGCTAGTGAAAGTCGGGTCACGACTGTAAATAGTAACAAGGTTGACCAAAACAAAGCTCATGACAAGGTTAAGCGTTTCTCAACTAGGGTTATCTACAACAGTAAATACAACCCCCAAATAGTGCGAGATTTACTGGTCCGTCCCTTACAAAACTCGGTTCAGGTAAATAGATCCAGTCAGGTCGTGCATAATAGAACTTATGCAGAGGTGTTGAATCTGGGTCTTAAGAAACGTGTACATGAACCAATTCCAGTTCAAACCGAGGTAATAGGCCATGAAAATAAAGAAAAGATAGTTCATAAAGCTAGTGGCAAGGTGATTCGTACACAAGCCCAAGAGTCAGGTCCTTCTATTGTCACTGGTAACAATAATGAAGTTACAGATGTGGTAAATCAAATGACCATACCTTGTGTAGACGTCCAAGATGAAAGCAAAGAATTGAGAGCTGGTTTGAAACCTTTGTTCGACATTAATGACAATTCAGATGACAAGTTTGGTTATGCACTGTTTCACAATGTAAATAACAGTAAATACCCAGTCAATACTGAATGCGCTACATACAGAAAGTATTGCACTCAGTCGAATGCCGCCTTTGGCTTTGTCCCGTGTTCAGACCAATTACTCCCCTCCAATAACAATAGATGTGAAAATCCTGGCTATTCAATAGCTGAGTTACACCACAAGGTTAAAGGGGTGGGTCTTCCAAATTTCCTTGGGGCGCGTATTCCAGTACAAAACCAATTAAACATTGCAATGTGGAAAAGTGTATTGTCAGAATATTGGGACCAACAACTCCTACAATTGCTGGAATTTGGATTCCCTGTGGGTTTTGATAGAAATTCTGAGTTACAACACGACATTGGTAACCACAAATCCGCCACTGAATATCCTGCGGACGTTCTTGCATATCTTGAGGAAGAGAAGAGCTTTGGGGCAATTGAAGGTCCGTTTACCAAATTCCCTATTGATCCGTGTCACGTTAGTCCTTTCATGACTCGACCAAAACCGAATTCAGCTACTAGAAGAGTGATCATAGATCTTAGTTGGCCAAAAGGCGCGTCTGTGAATGATGGTGTAAGCAAAACTAGTTACCTAGGTTCCGAATTTAAGCTGACCTTTCCTACTATAGATCATTTGACCTCAGAACTGAAAAAGCTAGGTCGTGGCGCGCATATCTTCAAGGTGGATGTAAGCCGTGCGTTTCGTCACCTTAGCATGGATCCAGCAGACTACGACCTGTTAGGTTTATACTGGGACGCTGCGTTCGTTGATAAAAAATTGCCGTTCGGCTGTCGGCATGGCAGCCAATTTTTTCAGCGCACCAGCGACGCCGTGCGTTACGTTATGCGTCGACGTAACGTCGACGTCATAAATTATATTGATGATTTTCTTGGATATGGCACTCCTGAGAAAGCTAGTCGTGCGTTTCACGAATTGCAGGAACTCATGCGTGACTTAGGTTTAACCATTAGTGCTAAAAAACTCATCCCTCCATCTACTCAAGCTGTATGTCTTGGTATTTTAGTAGATACCACAAAAGGTACGGTTGCTATACCCCAGGAGAAGCTACAACAGATTAAGCAAGCAGTTCGTGCGTGGACGCAAAAACGTACTTGTACCAAAAGACAACTGCAGTCCCTTTTGGGTTTGCTGCTTTACATCCATAAGTGTGTAAAACCTGCGAGAATTTTTCTCAATCGAATGCTGGACGTCCTCAGACAAGCTGTCAATTCTGAGGCTATTAGACTTACACCCGAGTTTCATCGCGATCTGGCCTGGTTTGATAGGTTTCTAGATAGATACAATGGTGTGTCAATGTACGACCATAGGTCGGTGGATGCTGTGTTGGAGTTAGATGCATGTCTAACTGGTCTAGGTGGACGTTTTGAAAGTTTTGTGTATTCTTTGCAAATCCCACGAGGGTATCGTGATATGAATATAGTACACTTGGAAATGGTAAACATAGTTCTTGCTGTAAAACTGTTTTCAAAAATGTGGGCCCATAAGAAGGTTCTTGTCCGCTGCGACAATCAAGCAGTAGTTTCAGTGCTTCAATCTGGTAGGGCTAGAGATCCTTTCTTGGGCGCATGCGCACGTAATGTTTGGTATCTTGCTGCCCTCAATGACATAGATTTACAGTATGCACATATCAATGGTCGTGACAACAGGGTGGCAGATTTGTTATCTCGTTGGCAAGGAAGCTTGCACAATGTACATGAATTGAAATCCCTGATACATAACCCTATATGGTTCCCAACTCATGTTGACATGTTAGACATTGATGTTACCTTGTGAGGTAACCACTTAATATGCTACAGATACTGTGCTTTGTTTTTCAGAGGCTGTGTCCACAGAATCTACCAGGAGAATTCAACACAGGTTGTTTTCTGCGTTTCGTCCTAAAACGCGTCAGTGTTATATTAGGTTGTTTAGGAATTTTGTGGCTTTTTGTATCTGCTCTGATGTTAAATTATGCTGTATGTCAGTATCATTGGTGTTGTTGTTCTTGGATTTTTTGGTAAAAAATGCTGTAACTGTATGCATGATCCAGAATTATGTCTCAGCATTGAGAGCTGTATCAGTAGTGTACAATTTGAGGTTCCAGGTCTTTGATCACCCTAGAGTAACATATTTTCTGAAGGCACTAAGAATAAACAGACCTTTGGCTGTGAGTAAGTCAAAAAATGTCATTGATGTCTCAACTCTCAAGAATATTGTTAGTATATGTGACGAGATGCCACATGGTCAGGTATTAAAAGCTGTGTATCTCACTGCTTTTTTCGGATTTTTCCGCCTTTCCAACTTAGCCCCACACGCGGTGCATCAGTTCGATTGCCAGAGGCACTTCACTGGTTCGGATGTGTTCTTTTATACGCACGATGTTAAACTCTTGTTGAAGTGGTCAAAGACTCTACAAACGCGTGACCAAGTCAAACTCATTTCTCTCCCTCGCTTACAAATCCCGGCTATATGTCCATTTAGGGCTTTGAAAGCCATTGTGAAATTATACAACCCATCTGGGTTTGAACCCCTCTTTCAATGTCACACACTAAATGGTTGGCAGCCTCTCACAGATTCCCGAGTTAGGAAGTCTTTGTCCAAGATTAATGCACGTCTCGGACTGCGTTCTTCTTACTATACCTTCCATGCTTTCCGGCGTTCAGGTGCTTCTCTGGCGTATCAGCTTCGAGTTCCTGTCCCTCATATAAAGGAACAGGGTACCTGGACGTCGGATTGCGTGTGGAGGTATATTCACTCTGATGGTAGTGCTAGCTCGAATGTGGCTAAATGTTTTCGTAATGCTTTGTCATAATGCTTCCTACTGTTGGGTTTGAGGTGGTTATAATGTTATTATATAAACAATTATCCTGACTTTAAGGTTGCTTTGTCTGTCAGGTAACAATGTTTGCTTACTTCATTGTTCATTTGTTTGTCAGTTGGGTCACTGGTGCAGTAATGCCAGGCCTTGGAGTGTGTGTCTGTAATTTATTTTATCCAATGCCTATGGTAGTTTACACTTTGTTTACACGTAACTTTTAGGTTTTTAATTGTGTTATTACTTCAGTCATGGCTTATGATGGCCTTAACCTTTTAGTAATTTGTACTTGATCAAATTCATACTTGTTTGTCACATCACATTGTGAGGTTTATTGAGTAAAGTGATACTGAGTTGATTGTCACATCACATTGTCATGTTTGTTGAGTAAAGTCGTATTTGGTTGACTGTCACATCACATTGTGATGAATATTGAGTAAAGTGATACTTATGTGCTTTCAAGTAATTGATGGTCACATCTCTGGTTCTATGGCTATGGGTCACATGATGTGTTGTTGAAGATCATTACTTATTGTTGACAAGCTTGTACAGTTTTCTGTCGGGACTCTAATTTTAATCAAGCTTGTCTTTGTGGTTGTGTAACATGGTGTTATGTAATTGGTGCATCATGTGACTTTTAATTAAAACCTTATTTTATGTGTAACACAGTTGGATTTGTACATATATAGTAGTGTTAGATGTATTTAACTTTATATATATTTTAAATAAATTACTGTATCCTCATTTGCTGGTGTTAAGGTCTTGGGTGGGGGAGTCTTGGGGACTGTGAATTGCAGCGTCAGGGCGCTGCAGGTTTCAGTCCTGGAACCCTCCACCCCCACTTGCTGGAGGATACTTGTGTTAGGTAACCAGACCATGTCTTATTTCTGGTGGGTTGGTGACCAGTCTGTGTAGGAATACAAATGTTGAATGTTTTCCTGGCAACCATTGTATTGCCTTCTGTGATTGGTTAATTCATACTGGTTATGTAAAAATTCCAGTTGGGTCTTCAGTTGAAAGCCAGCTTTTGAACAAGAAACATTATAAGTGTTTTTAAAACTCCCACCCTCCCTCCCTCTGGGGGGTGCTTGCTGCTCATCATATGGGTTAGGTGGTTATAATGTTATTATATAAACAATTATCCTGACTTTAAGGTTGCTTTGTCTGTCAGGTAACAATGTTTGCTTACTTCATTGTTCATTTGTTTGTCAGTTGGGTCACTGGTGCAGTAATGCCAGGCCTTGGAGTGTGTGTCTGTAATTTATTTTATCCAATGCCTATGGTAGTTTACACTTTGTTTACACGTAACTTTTAGGTTTTTAATTGTGTTATTACTTCAGTCATGGCTTATGATGGCCTTAACCTTTTAGTAATTTGTACTTGATCAAATTCATACTTGTTTGTCACATCACATTGTGAGGTTTATTGAGTAAAGTGATACTGAGTTGATTGTCACATCACATTGTCATGTTTGTTGAGTAAAGTCGTATTTGGTTGACTGTCACATCACATTGTGATGAATATTGAGTAAAGTGATACTTATGTGCTTTCAAGTAATTGATGGTCACATCTCTGGTTCTATGGCTATGGGTCACATGATGTGTTGTTGAAGATCATTACTTATTGTTGACAAGCTTGTACAGTTTTCTGTCGGGACTCTAATTTTAATCAAGCTTGTCTTTGTGGTTGTGTAACATGGTGTTATGTAATTGGTGCATCATGTGACTTTTAATTAAAACCTTATTTTATGTGTAACACAGTTGGATTTGTACATATATAGTAGTGTTAGATGTATTTAACTTTATATATATTTTAAATAAATTACTGTATCCTCATTTGCTGGTGTTAAGGTCTTGGGTGGGGGAGTCTTGGGGACTGTAGAATTACATCTGGTATACCAGTGGTGTCATATGCGTGATATGTGGTCCAGGAATGCCCAAATACAGCCACAGATGACTGTATTAGGATATGCTCATATATTTTAAATTAAGGTAGATTCAAGGTTAAAAACCACATTGTTTCCCACAGGAGTCGCTACTGAAATGGATTTTAGTAGTGTGTTCTTTCAGAAATTCATATGTAGCCCAAAGTGCAGGTTCAGGGAGTGTAGTTGGCAAGAGATAGGTAAAATGCCAGATCAGCCCAAAAGACCCCTTAAAGTCGGTCAATCTGGCTGCAATTTTCACAGGAAACTCAGTTCATACCAGAGAATGAATTTGTATTGGGCTGGGCCACTCGAGGGCTACTTTAAGAATTTCAATTTTCGGGGTGTGGGGGGGCCCCTGACCCCCTGAGGTGGTAAATG
Source organism: Sabellastarte sp. h YS-2021 (assembly GCA_964017235.1). NCBI lineage: Eukaryota > Metazoa > Annelida > Polychaeta > Sabellida > Sabellidae > Sabellastarte > Sabellastarte sp. h YS-2021. The sequence continues at coordinate 46,878 of CAXHLB010000231.1, forward strand.
TCAAATATATCATAATATTACCAATATGAAGCCCAAATTTAATTTTATTCATGTTTTAATAATTAATGAGGATATTTTAGGTACATTTGGAGCATTACATATCTGACCAGAAATTATTTCACCTGAATATTGTTGTAAAAATAGACAAAAATAGATGTATATCAGCCCAAACTAGTACCAAATGTTGGTCTATAAGTCTGAAATTTGGCCCAAAAATTACTTGCCACACACTAAATCTGACTGCATAGGTTTTAGAATTACATCTGGTATACCAGTGGTGTCATATGCGTGATATGTGGTCCAGGAATGCCCAAATACAGCCACAGATGGCTGTATTAGGATATGCTCATATATTTTAAATTAAGGTAGATTCAAGGTTAAAAACCACATTGTTTCCCACAGGAGTCGCTACTGAAATGGATTTTAGTAGTGTGTTCTTTCAGAAATTCATATGTAGCCCAAAGTGCAGGTTCAGGGAGTGTAGTTGGCAAGAGATAGGTAAAATGCCAGATCAGCCCAAAAGACCCCTTAAAGTCGGTCAATCTGGCTGCAATTTTCACAGGAAACTCAGTTCATACCAGAGAATGAATTTGTATTGGGCTGGGCCACTCGAGGGCTACTTTAAGAATTTCAATTTTCGGGGTGTGGGGGGGGCCCCTGACCCCCTGAGGTGGTAAATGTCAAATATATCATAATATTACCAATATGAAGCCCAAATTTAATTTTATTCATGTTTTAATAATTAATGAGGATATTTTAGGTACATTTGGAGCATTACATATCTGACCAGAAATTATTTCACCTGAATATTGTTGTAAAAATAGACAAAAATAGATGTATATCAGCCCAAACTAGTACCAAATGTTGGTCTATAAGTCTGAAATTTGGCCCAAAAATTACTTGCCACACACTAAATCTGACTGCATAGGTTTTAGAATTACATCTGGTATACCAGTGGTGTCATATGCGTGATATGTGGTCCAGGAATGCCCAAATACAGCCACAGATGGCTGTATTAGGATATGCTCATATATTTTAAATTAAGGTAGATTCAAGGTTAAAAACCACATTGTTTCCCACAGGAGTCGCTACTGAAATGGATTTTAGTAGTGTGTTCTTTCAGAAATTCATATGTAGCCCAAAGTGCAGGTTCAGGGAGTGTAGTTGGCAAGAGATAGGTAAAATGCCAGATCAGCCCAAAAGACCCCTTAAAGTCGGTCAATCTGGCTGCAATTTTCACAGGAAACTCAGTTCATACCAGAGAATGAATTTGTATTGGGCTGGGCCACTCGAGGGCTACTTTAAGAATTTCAATTTTCGGGGTGTGGGGGGGCCCCTGACCCCCTGAGGTGGTAAATGTCAAATATATCATAATATTACCAATATGAAGCCCAAATTTAATTTTATTCATGTTTTAATAATTAATGAGGATATTTTAGGTACATTTGGAGCATTACATATCTGACCAGAAATTATTTCACCTGAATATTGTTGTAAAAATAGACAAAAATAGATGTATATCAGCCCAAACTAGTACCAAATGTTGGTCTATAAGTCTGAAATTTGGCCCAAAAATTACTTGCCACACACTAAATCTGACTGCATAGGTTTTAGAATTACATCTGGTATACCAGTGGTGTCATATGCGTGATATGTGGTCCAGGAATGCCCAAATACAGCCACAGATGGCTGTATTAGGATATGCTCATATATTTTAAATTAAGGTAGATTCAAGGTTAAAAACCACATTGTTTCCCACAGGAGTCGCTACTGAAATGGATTTTAGTAGTGTGTTCTTTCAGAAATTCATATGTAGCCCAAAGTGCAGGTTCAGGGAGTGTAGTTGGCAAGAGATAGGTAAAATGCCAGATCAGCCCAAAAGACCCCTTAAAGTCGGTCAATCTGGCTGCAATTTTCACAGGAAACTCAGTTCATACCAGAGAATGAATTTGTATTGGGCTGGGCCACTCGAGGGCTACTTTAAGAATTTCAATTTTCGGGGTGTGGGGGGGGCCCCTGACCCCCTGAGGTGGTAAATGTCAAATATATCATAATATTACCAATATGAAGCCCAAATTTAATTTTATTCATGTTTTAATAATTAATGAGGATATTTTAGGTACATTTGGAGCATTACATATCTGACCAGAAATTATTTCACCTGAATATTGTTGTAAAAATAGACAAAAATAGATGTATATCAGCCCAAACTAGTACCAAATGTTGGTCTATAAGTCTGAAATTTGGCCCAAAAATTACTTGCCACACACTAAATCTGACTGCATAGGTTTTAGAATTACATCTGGTATACCAGTGGTGTCATATGCGTGATATGTGGTCCAGGAATGCCCAAATACAGCCACAGATGGCTGTATTAGGATATGCTCATATGTTTTAAATTAAGGTAGATTCAAGGTTAAAAACCACATTGTTTCCCACAGGAGTCGCTACTGAAATGGATTTTAGTAGTGTGTTCTTTCAGAAATTCATATGTAGCCCAAAGTGCAGGTTCAGGGAGTGTAGTTGGCAAGAGATAGGTAAAATGCCAGATCAGCCCAAAAGACCCCTTAAAGTCGGTCAATCTGGCTGCAATTTTCACAGGAAACTCAGTTCATACCAGAGAATGAATTTGTATTGGGCTGGGCCACTCGAGGGCTACTTTAAGAATTTCAATTTTCGGGGTGTGGGGGGGCCCCTGACCCCCTGAGGTGGTAAATGTCAAATATATCATAATATTACCAATATGAAGCCCAAATTTAATTTTATTCATGTTTTAATAATTAATGAGGATATTTTAGGTACATTTGGAGCATTACATATCTGACCAGAAATTATTTCACCTGAATATTGTTGTAAAAATAGACAAAAATAGATGTATATCAGCCCAAACTAGTACCAAATGTTGGTCTATAAGTCTGAAATTTGGCCCAAAAATTACTTGCCACACACTAAATCTGACTGCATAGGTTTTAGAATTACATCTGGTATACCAGTGGTGTCATATGCGTGATATGTGGTCCAGGAATGCCCAAATACAGCCACAGATGGCTGTATTAGGATATGCTCATATATTTTAAATTAAGGTAGATTCAAGGTTAAAAACCACATTGTTTCCCACAGGAGTCGCTACTGAAATGGATTTTAGTAGTGTGTTCTTTCAGAAATTCATATGTAGCCCAAAGTGCAGGTTCAGGGAGTGTAGTTGGCAAGAGATAGGTAAAATGCCAGATCAGCCCAAAAGACCCCTTAAAGTCGGTCAATCTGGCTGCAATTTTCACAGGAAACTCAGTTCATACCAGAGAATGAATTTGTATTGGGCTGGGCCACTCGAGGGCTACTTTAAGAATTTCAATTTTCGGGGTGTGGGGGGGCCCCTGACCCCCTGAGGTGGTAAATGTCAAATATATCATAATATTACCAATATGAAGCCCAAATTTAATTTTATTCATGTTTTAATAATTAATGAGGATATTTTAGGTACATTTGGAGCATTACATATCTGACCAGAAATTATTTCACCTGAATATTGTTGTAAAAATAGACAAAAATAGATGTATATCAGCCCAAACTAGTACCAAATGTTGGTCTATAAGTCTGAAATTTGGCCCAAAAATTACTTGCCACACACTAAATCTGACTGCATAGGTTTTAGAATTACATCTGGTATACCAGTGGTGTCATATGCGTGATATGTGGTCCAGGAATGCCCAAATACAGCCACAGATGGCTGTATTAGGATATGCTCATATATTTTAAATTAAGGTAGATTCAAGGTTAAAAACCACATTGTTTCCCACAGGAGTCGCTACTGAAATGGATTTTAGTAGTGTGTTCTTTCAGAAATTCATATGTAGCCCAAAGTGCAGGTTCAGGGAGTGTAGTTGGCAAGAGATAGGTAAAATGCCAGATCAGCCCAAAAGACCCCTTAAAGTCGGTCAATCTGGCTGCAATTTTCACAGGAAACTCAGTTCATACCAGAGAATGAATTTGTATTGGGCTGGGCCACTCGAGGGCTACTTTAAGAATTTCAATTTTCGGGGTGTGGGGGGGGGCCCTGACCCCCTGAGGTGGTAAATGTCAAATATATCATAATATTACCAATATGAAGCCCAAATTTAATTTTATTCATGTTTTAATAATTAATGAGGATATTTTAGGTACATTTGGAGCATTACATATCTGACCAGAAATTATTTCACCTGAATATTGTTGTAAAAATAGACAAAAATAGATGTATATCAGCCCAAACTAGTACCAAATGTTGGTCTATAAGTCTGAAATTTGGCCCAAAAATTACTTGCCACACACTAAATCTGACTGCATAGGTTTTAGAATTACATCTGGTATACCAGTGGTGTCATATGCGTGATATGTGGTCCAGGAATGCCCAAATACAGCCACAGATGGCTGTATTAGGATATGCTCATATATTTTAAATTAAGGTAGATTCAAGGTTAAAAACCACATTGTTTCCCACAGGAGTCGCTACTGAAATGGATTTTAGTAGTGTGTTCTTTCAGAAATTCATATGTAGCCCAAAGTGCAGGTTCAGGGAGTGTAGTTGGCAAGAGATAGGTAAAATGCCAGATCAGCCCAAAAGACCCCTTAAAGTCGGTCAATCTGGCTGCAATTTTCACAGGAAACTCAGTTCATACCAGAGAATGAATTTGTATTGGGCTGGGCCACTCGAGGGCTACTTTAAGAATTTCAATTTTCGGGGTGTGGGGGGGCCCCTGACCCCCTGAGGTGGTAAATGTCAAATATATCATAATATTACCAATATGAAGCCCAAATTTAATTTTATTCATGTTTTAATAATTAATGAGGATATTTTAGGTACATTTGGAGCATTACATATCTGACCAGAAATTATTTCACCTGAATATTGTTGTAAAAATAGACAAAAATAGATGTATATCAGCCCAAACTAGTACCAAATGTTGGTCTATAAGTCTGAAATTTGGCCCAAAAATTACTTGCCACACACTAAATCTGACTGCATAGGTTTTAGAATTACATCTGGTATACCAGTGGTGTCATATGCGTGATATGTGGTCCAGGAATGCCCAAATACAGCCACAGATGGCTGTATTCGGATATGCTCATATATTTTAAATTAAGGTAGATTCAAGGTTAAAAACCACATTGTTTCCCACAGGAGTCGCTACTGAAATGGATTTTAGTAGTGTGTTCTTTCAGAAATTCATATGTAGCCCAAAGTGCAGGTTCAGGGAGTGTAGTTGGCAAGAGATAGGTAAAATGCCAGATCAGCCCAAAAGACCCCTTAAAGTCGGTCAATCTGGCTGCAATTTTCACAGGAAACTCAGTTCATACCAGAGAATGAATTTGTATTGGGCTGGGCCACTCGAGGGCTACTTTAAGAATTTCAATTTTCGGGGTGTGGGGGGGGCCCCTGACCCCCTGAGGTGGTAAATGTCAAATATATCATAATATTACCAATATGAAGCCCAAATTTAATTTTATTCATGTTTTAATAATTAATGAGGATATTTTAGGTACATTTGGAGCATTACATATCTGACCAGAAATTATTTCACCTGAATATTGTTGTAAAAATAGACAAAAATAGATGTATATCAGCCCAAACTAGTACCAAATGTTGGTCTATAAGTCTGAAATTTGGCCCAAAAATTACTTGCCACACACTAAATCTGACTGCATAGGTTTTAGAATTACATCTGGTATACCAGTGGTGTCATATGCGTGATATGTGGTCCAGGAATGCCCAAATACAGCCACAGATGGCTGTATTAGGATATGCTCATATATTTTAAATTAAGGTAGATTCAAGGTTAAAAACCACATTGTTTCCCACAGGAGTCGCTACTGAAATGGATTTTAGTAGTGTGTTCTTTCAGAAATTCATATGTAGCCCAAAGTGCAGGTTCAGGGAGTGTAGTTGGCAAGAGATAGGTAAAATGCCAGATCAGCCCAAAAGACCCCTTAAAGTCGGTCAATCTGGCTGCAATTTTCACAGGAAACTCAGTTCATACCAGAGAATGAATTTGTATTGGGCTGGGCCACTCGAGGGCTACTTTAAGAATTTCAATTTTCGGGGTGTGGGGGGGCCCCTGACCCCCTGAGGTGGTAAATGTCAAATATATCATAATATTACCAATATGAAGCCCAAATTTAATTTTATTCATGTTTTAATAATTAATGAGGATATTTTAGGTACATTTGGAGCATTACATATCTGACCAGAAATTATTTCACCTGAATATTGTTGTAAAAATAGACAAAAATAGATGTATATCAGCCCAAACTAGTACCAAATGTTGGTCTATAAGTCTGAAATTTGGCCCAAAAATTACTTGCCACACACTAAATCTGACTGCATAGGTTTTAGAATTACATCTGGTATACCAGTGGTGTCATATGCGTGATATGTGGTCCAGGAATGCCCAAATACAGCCACAGATGGCTGTATTAGGATATGCTCATATATTTTAAATTAAGGTAGATTCAAGGTTAAAAACCACATTGTTTCCCACAGGAGTCGCTACTGAAATGGATTTTAGTAGTGTGTTCTTTCAGAAATTCATATGTAGCCCAAAGTGCAGGTTCAGGGAGTGTAGTTGGCAAGAGATAGGTAAAATGCCAGATCAGCCCAAAAGACCCCTTAAAGTCGGTCAATCTGGCTGCAATTTTCACAGGAAACTCAGTTCATACCAGAGAATGAATTTGTATTGGGCTGGGCCACTCGAGGGCTACTTTAAGAATTTCAATTTTCGGGGTGTGGGGGGGCCCCTGACCCCCTGAGGTGGTAAATGTCAAATATATCATAATATTACCAATATGAAGCCCAAATTTAATTTTATTCATGTTTTAATAATTAATGAGGATATTTTAGGTACATTTGGAGCATTACATATCTGACCAGAAATTATTTCACCTGAATATTGTTGTAAAAATAGACAAAAATAGATGTATATCAGCCCAAACTAGTACCAAATGTTGGTCTATAAGTCTGAAATTTGGCCCAAAAATTACTTGCCACACACTAAATCTGACTGCATAGGTTTTAGAATTACATCTGGTATACCAGTGGTGTCATATGCGTGATATGTGGTCCAGGGATGCCCAAATACAGCCACAGATGGCTGTATTAGGATATGCTCATATATTTTAAATTAAGGTAGATTCAAGGTTAAAAACCACATTGTTTCCCACAGGAGTCGCTACTGAAATGGATTTTAGTAGTGTGTTCTTTCAGAAATTCATATGTAGCCCAAAGTGCAGGTTCAGGGAGTGTAGTTGGCAAGAGATAGGTAAAATGCCAGATCAGCCCAAAAGACCCCTTAAAGTCGGTCAATCTGGCTGCAATTTTCACAGGAAACTCAGTTCATACCAGAGAATGAATTTGTATTGGGCTGGGCCACTCGAGGGCTACTTTAAGAATTTCAATTTTCGGGGTGTGGGGGGGGGCCCTGACCCCCTGAGGTGGTAAATGTCAAATATATCATAATATTACCAATATGAAGCCCAAATTTAATTTTATTCATGTTTTAATAATTAATGAGGATATTTTAGGTACATTTGGAGCATTACATATCTGACCAGAAATTATTTCACCTGAATATTGTTGTAAAAATAGACAAAAATAGATGTATATCAGCCCAAACTAGTACCAAATGTTGGTCTATAAGTCTGAAATTTGGCCCAAAAATTACTTGCCACACACTAAATCTGACTGCATAGGTTTTAGAATTACATCTGGTATACCAGTGGTGTCATATGCGTGATATGTGGTCCAGGAATGCCCAAATACAGCCACAGATGGCTGTATTAGGATATGCTCATATATTTTAAATTAAGGTAGATTCAAGGTTAAAAACCACATTGTTTCCCACAGGAGTCGCTACTGAAATGGATTTTAGTAGTGTGTTCTTTCAGAAATTCATATGTAGCCCAAAGTGCAGGTTCAGGGAGTGTAGTTGGCAAGAGATAGGTAAAATGCCAGATCAGCCCAAAAGACCCCTTAAAGTCGGTCAATCTGGCTGCAATTTTCACAGGAAACTCAGTTCATACCAGAGAATGAATTTGTATTGGGCTGGGCCACTCGAGGGCTACTTTAAGAATTTCAATTTTCGGGGTGTGGGGGGGCCCCTGACCCCCTGAGGTGGTAAATGTCAAATATATCATAATATTACCAATATGAAGCCCAAATTTAATTTTATTCATGTTTTAATAATTAATGAGGATATTTTAGGTACATTTGGAGCATTACATATCTGACCAGAAATTATTTCACCTGAATATTGTTGTAAAAATAGACAAAAATAGATGTATATCAGCCCAAACTAGTACCAAATGTTGGTCTATAAGTCTGAAATTTGGCCCAAAAATTACTTGCCACACACTAAATCTGACTGCATAGGTTTTAGAATTACATCTGGTATACCAGTGGTGTCATATGCGTGATATGTGGTCCAGGAATGCCCAAATACAGCCACAGATGGCTGTATTCGGATATGCTCATATATTTTAAATTAAGGTAGATTCAAGGTTAAAAACCACATTGTTTCCCACAGGAGTCGCTACTGAAATGGATTTTAGTAGTGTGTTCTTTCAGAAATTCATATGTAGCCCAAAGTGCAGGTTCAGGGAGTGTAGTTGGCAAGAGATAGGTAAAATGCCAGATCAGCCCAAAAGACCCCTTAAAGTCGGTCAATCTGGCTGCAATTTTCACAGGAAACTCAGTTCATACCAGAGAATGAATTTGTATTGGGCTGGGCCACTCGAGGGCTACTTTAAGAATTTCAATTTTCGGGGTGTGGGGGGGGCCCCTGACCCCCTGAGGTGGTAAATGTCAAATATATCATAATATTACCAATATGAAGCCCAAATTTAATTTTATTCATGTTTTAATAATTAATGAGGATATTTTAGGTACATTTGGAGCATTACATATCTGACCAGAAATTATTTCACCTGAATATTGTTGTAAAAATAGACAAAAATAGATGTATATCAGCCCAAACTAGTACCAAATGTTGGTCTATAAGTCTGAAATTTGGCCCAAAAATTACTTGCCACACACTAAATCTGACTGCATAGGTTTTAGAATTACATCTGGTATACCAGTGGTGTCATATGCGTGATATGTGGTCCAGGAATGCCCAAATACAGCCACAGATGGCTGTATTAGGATATGCTCATATATTTTAAATTAAGGTAGATTCAAGGTTAAAAACCACATTGTTTCCCACAGGAGTCGCTACTGAAATGGATTTTAGTAGTGTGTTCTTTCAGAAATTCATATGTAGCCCAAAGTGCAGGTTCAGGGAGTGTAGTTGGCAAGAGATAGGTAAAATGCCAGATCAGCCCAAAAGACCCCTTAAAGTCGGTCAATCTGGCTGCAATTTTCACAGGAAACTCAGTTCATACCAGAGAATGAATTTGTATTGGGCTGGGCCACTCGAGGGCTACTTTAAGAATTTCAATTTTCGGGGTGTGGGGGGGCCCCTGACCCCCTGAGGTGGTAAATGTCAAATATATCATAATATTACCAATATGAAGCCCAAATTTAATTTTATTCATGTTTTAATAATTAATGAGGATATTTTAGGTACATTTGGAGCATTACATATCTGACCAGAAATTATTTCACCTGAATATTGTTGTAAAAATAGACAAAAATAGATGTATATCAGCCCAAACTAGTACCAAATGTTGGTCTATAAGTCTGAAATTTGGCCCAAAAATTACTTGCCACACACTAAATCTGACTGCATAGGTTTTAGAATTACATCTGGTATACCAGTGGTGTCATATGCGTGATATGTGGTCCAGGAATGCCCAAATACAGCCACAGATGGCTGTATTAGGATATGCTCATATATTTTAAATTAAGGTAGATTCAAGGTTAAAAACCACATTGTTTCCCACAGGAGTCGCTACTGAAATGGATTTTAGTAGTGTGTTCTTTCAGAAATTCATATGTAGCCCAAAGTGCAGGTTCAGGGAGTGTAGTTGGCAAGAGATAGGTAAAATGCCAGATCAGCCCAAAAGACCCCTTAAAGTCGGTCAATCTGGCTGCAATTTTCACAGGAAACTCAGTTCATACCAGAGAATGAATTTGTATTGGGCTGGGCCACTCGAGGGCTACTTTAAGAATTTCAATTTTCGGGGTGTGGGGGGGCCCCTGACCCCCTGAGGTGGTAAATGTCAAATATATCATAATATTACCAATATGAAGCCCAAATTTAATTTTATTCATGTTTTAATAATTAATGAGGATATTTTAGGTACATTTGGAGCATTACATATCTGACCAGAAATTATTTCACCTGAATATTGTTGTAAAAATAGACAAAAATAGATGTATATCAGCCCAAACTAGTACCAAATGTTGGTCTATAAGTCTGAAATTTGGCCCAAAAATTACTTGCCACACACTAAATCTGACTGCATAGGTTTTAGAATTACATCTGGTATACCAGTGGTGTCATATGCGTGATATGTGGTCCAGGGATGCCCAAATACAGCCACAGATGGCTGTATTAGGATATGCTCATATATTTTAAATTAAGGTAGATTCAAGGTTAAAAACCACATTGTTTCCCACAGGAGTCGCTACTGAAATGGATTTTAGTAGTGTGTTCTTTCAGAAATTCATATGTAGCCCAAAGTGCAGGTTCAGGGAGTGTAGTTGGCAAGAGATAGGTAAAATGCCAGATCAGCCCAAAAGACCCCTTAAAGTCGGTCAATCTGGCTGCAATTTTCACAGGAAACTCAGTTCATACCAGAGAATGAATTTGTATTGGGCTGGGCCACTCGAGGGCTACTTTAAGAATTTCAATTTTCGGGGTGTGGGGGGGCCCCTGACCCCCTGAGGTGGTAAATGTCAAATATATCATAATATTACCAATATGAAGCCCAAATTTAATTTTATTCATGTTTTAATAATTAATGAGGATATTTTAGGTACATTTGGAGCATTACATATCTGACCAGAAATTATTTCACCTGAATATTGTTGTAAAAATAGACAAAAATAGATGTATATCAGCCCAAACTAGTACCAAATGTTGGTCTATAAGTCTGAAATTTGGCCCAAAAATTACTTGCCACACACTAAATCTGACTGCATAGGTTTTAGAATTACATCTGGTATACCAGTGGTGTCATATGCGTGATATGTGGTCCAGGAATGCCCAAATACAGCCACAGATGGCTGTATTAGGATATGCTCATATATTTTAAATTAAGGTAGATTCAAGGTTAAAAACCACATTGTTTCCCACAGGAGTCGCTACTGAAATGGATTTTAGTAGTGTGTTCTTTCAGAAATTCATATGTAGCCCAAAGTGCAGGTTCAGGGAGTGTAGTTGGCAAGAGATAGGTAAAATGCCAGATCAGCCCAAAAGACCCCTTAAAGTCGGTCAATCTGGCTGCAATTTTCACAGGAAACTCAGTTCATACCAGAGAATGAATTTGTATTGGGCTGGGCCACTCGAGGGCTACTTTAAGAATTTCAATTTTCGGGGTGTGGGGGGGCCCCTGACCCCCTGAGGTGGTAAATGTCAAATATATCATAATATTACCAATATGAAGCCCAAATTTAATTTTATTCATGTTTTAATAATTAATGAGGATATTTTAGGTACATTTGGAGCATTATATATCTGACCAGAAATTATTTCACCTGAATATTGTTGTAAAAATAGACAAAAATAGATGTATATCAGCCCAAACTAGTACCAAATGTTGGTCTATAAGTCTGAAATTTGGCCCAAAAATTACTTGCCACACACTAAATCTGACTGCATAGGTTTTAGAATTACATCTGGTATACCAGTGGTGTCATATGCGTGATATGTGGTCCAGGAATGCCCAAATACAGCCACAGATGGCTGTATTAGGATATGCTCATATATTTTAAATTAAGGTAGATTCAAGGTTAAAAACCACATTGTTTCCCACAGGAGTCGCTACTGAAATGGATTTTAGTAGTGTGTTCTTTCAGAAATTCATATGTAGCCCAAAGTGCAGGTTCAGGGAGTGTAGTTGGCAAGAGATAGGTAAAATGCCAGATCAGCCCAAAAGACCCCTTAAAGTCGGTCAATCTGGCTGCAATTTTCACAGGAAACTCAGTTCATACCAGAGAATGAATTTGTATTGGGCTGGGCCACTCGAGGGCTACTTTAAGAATTTCAATTTTCGGGGTGTGGGGGGGCCCCTGACCCCCTGAGGTGGTAAATGTCAAATATATCATAATATTACCAATATGAAGCCCAAATTTAATTTTATTCATGTTTTAATAATTAATGAGGATATTTTAGGTACATTTGGAGCATTACATATCTGACCAGAAATTATTTCACCTGAATATTGTTGTAAAAATAGACAAAAATAGATGTATATCAGCCCAAACTAGTACCAAATGTTGGTCTATAAGTCTGAAATTTGGCCCAAAAATTACTTGCCACACACTAAATCTGACTGCATAGGTTTTAGAATTACATCTGGTATACCAGTGGTGTCATATGCGTGATATGTGGTCCAGGAATGCCCAAATACAGCCACAGATGGCTGTATTAGGATATGCTCATATATTTTAAATTAAGGTAGATTCAAGGTTAAAAACCACATTGTTTCCCACAGGAGTCGCTACTGAAATGGATTTTAGTAGTGTGTTCTTTCAGAAATTCATATGTAGCCCAAAGTGCAGGTTCAGGGAGTGTAGTTGGCAAGAGATAGGTAAAATGCCAGATCAGCCCAAAAGACCCCTTAAAGTCGGTCAATCTGGCTGCAATTTTCACAGGAAACTCAGTTCATACCAGAGAATGAATTTGTATTGGGCTGGGCCACTCGAGGGCTACTTTAAGAATTTCAATTTTCGGGGTGTGGGGGGGCCCCTGACCCCCTGAGGTGGTAAATGTCAAATATATCATAATATTACCAATATGAAGCCCAAATTTAATTTTATTCATGTTTTAATAATTAATGAGGATATTTTAGGTACATTTGGAGCATTACATATCTGACCAGAAATTATTTCACCTGAATATTGTTGTAAAAATAGACAAAAATAGATGTATATCAGCCCAAACTAGTACCAAATGTTGGTCTATAAGTCTGAAATTTGGCCCAAAAATTACTTGCCACACACTAAATCTGACTGCATAGGTTTTAGAATTACATCTGGTATACCAGTGGTGTCATATGCGTGATATGTGGTCCAGGAATGCCCAAATACAGCCACAGATGGCTGTATTAAGATATGCTCATATATTTTAAATTAAGGTAGATTCAAGGTTAAAAACCACATTGTTTCCCACAGGAGTCGCTACTGAAATGGATTTTAGTAGTGTGTTCTTTCAGAAATTCATATGTAGCCCAAAGTGCAGGTTCAGGGAGTGTAGTTGGCAAGAGATAGGTAAAATGCCAGATCAGCCCAAAAGACCCCTTAAAGTCGGTCAATCTGGCTGCAATTTTCACTGGAAACTCAGTTCATACCAGAGAATGAATTTGTATTGGGCTGGGCCACTCGAGGGCTACTTTAAGAATTTCAATTTTCGGGGTGTGGGGGGGCCCCTGACCCCCTGAGGTGGTAAATGTCAAATATATCATAATATTACCAATATGAAGCCCAAATTTAATTTTATTCATGTTTTAATAATTAATGAGGATATTTTAGGTACATTTGGAGCATTACATATCTGACCAGAAATTATTTCACCTGAATATTGTTGTAAAAATAGACAAAAATAGATGTATATCAGCCCAAACTAGTACCAAATGTTGGTCTATAAGTCTGAAATTTGGCCCAAAAATTACTTGCCACACACTAAATCTGACTGCATAGGTTTTAGAATTACATCTGGTATACCAGTGGTGTCATATGCGTGATATGTGGTCCAGGAATGCCCAAATACAGCCACAGATGGCTGTATTAGGATATGCTCATATATTTTAAATTAAGGTAGATTCAAGGTTAAAAACCACATTGTTTCCCACAGGAGTCGCTACTGAAATGGATTTTAGTAGTGTGTTCTTTCAGAAATTCATATGTAGCCCAAAGTGCAGGTTCAGGGAGTGTAGTTGGCAAGAGATAGGTAAAATGCCAGATCAGCCCAAAAGACCCCTTAAAGTCGGTCAATCTGGCTGCAATTTTCACAGGAAACTCAGTTCATACCAGAGAATGAATTTGTATTGGGCTGGGCCACTCGAGGGCTACTTTAAGAATTTCAATTTTCGGGGTGTGGGGGGGCCCCTGACCCCCTGAGGTGGTAAATGTCAAATATATCATAATATTACCAATATGAAGCCCAAATTTAATTTTATTCATGTTTTAATAATTAATGAGGATATTTTAGGTACATTTGGAGCATTACATATCTGACCAGAAATTATTTCACCTGAATATTGTTGTAAAAATAGACAAAAATAGATGTATATCAGCCCAAACTAGTACCAAATGTTGGTCTATAAGTCTGAAATTTGGCCCAAAAATTACTTGCCACACACTAAATCTGACTGCATAGGTTTTAGAATTACATCTGGTATACCAGTGGTGTCATATGCGTGATATGTGGTCCAGGAATGCCCAAATACAGCCACAGATGGCTGTATTAGGATATGCTCATATATTTTAAATTAAGGTAGATTCAAGGTTAAAAACCACATTGTTTCCCACAGGAGTCGCTACTGAAATGGATTTTAGTAGTGTGTTCTTTCAGAAATTCATATGTAGCCCAAAGTGCAGGTTCAGGGAGTGTAGTTGGCAAGAGATAGGTAAAATGCCAGATCAGCCCAAAAGACCCCTTAAAGTCGGTCAATCTGGCTGCAATTTTCACAGGAAACTCAGTTCATACCAGAGAATGAATTTGTATTGGGCTGGGCCACTCGAGGGCTACTTTAAGAATTTCAATTTTCGGGGTGTGGGGGGGCCCCTGACCCCCTGAGGTGGTAAATGTCAAATATATCATAATATTACCAATATGAAGCCCAAATTTAATTTTATTCATGTTTTAATAATTAATGAGGATATTTTAGGTACATTTGGAGCATTACATATCTGACCAGAAATTATTTCACCTGAATATTGTTGTAAAAATAGACAAAAGTAGATGTATATCAGCCCAAACTAGTACCAAATGTTGGTCTATAAGTCTGAAATTTGGCCCAAAAATTACTTGCCACACACTAAATCTGACTGCATAGGTTTTAGAATTACATCTGGTATACCAGTGGTGTCATATGCGTGATATGTGGTCCAGGAATGCCCAAATACAGCCACAGATGGCTGTATTAGGATATGCTCATATATTTTAAATTAAGGTAGATTCAAGGTTAAAAACCACATTGTTTCCCACAGGAGTCGCTACTGAAATGGATTTTAGTAGTGTGTTCTTTCAGAAATTCATATGTAGCCCAAAGTGCAGGTTCAGGGAGTGTAGTTGGCAAGAGATAGGTAAAATGCCAGATCAGCCCAAAAGACCCCTTAAAGTCGGTCAATCTGGCTGCAATTTTCACAGGAAACTCAGTTCATACCAGAGAATGAATTTGTATTGGGCTGGGCCACTCGAGGGCTACTTTAAGAATTTCAATTTTCGGGGTGTGGGGGGGCCCCTGACCCCCTGAGGTGGTAAATGTCAAATATATCATAATATTACCAATATGAAGCCCAAATTTAATTTTATTCATGTTTTAATAATTAATGAGGATATTTTAGGTACATTTGGAGCATTACATATCTGACCAGAAATTATTTCACCTGAATATTGTTGTAAAAATAGACAAAAATAGATGTATATCAGCCCAAACTAGTACCAAATGTTGGTCTATAAGTCTGAAATTTGGCCCAAAAATTACTTGCCACACACTAAATCTGACTGCATAGGTTTTAGAATTACATCTGGTATACCAGTGGTGTCATATGCGTGATATGTGGTCCAGGAATGCCCAAATACAGCCACAGATGGCTGTATTAGGATATGCTCATATATTTTAAATTAAGGTAGATTCAAGGTTAAAAACCACATTGTTTCCCACAGGAGTCGCTACTGAAATGGATTTTAGTAGTGTGTTCTTTCAGAAATTCATATGTAGCCCAAAGTGCAGGTTCAGGGAGTGTAGTTGGCAAGAGATAGGTAAAATGCCAGATCAGCCCAAAAGACCCCTTAAAGTCGGTCAATCTGGCTGCAATTTTCACAGGAAACTCAGTTCATACCAGAGAATGAATTTGTATTGGGCTGGGCCACTCGAGGGCTACTTTAAGAATTTCAATTTTCGGGGTGTGGGGGGGCCCCTGACCCCCTGAGGTGGTAAATGTCAAATATATCATAATATTACCAATATGAAGCCCAAATTTAATTTTATTCATGTTTTAATAATTAATGAGGATATTTTAGGTACATTTGGAGCATTACATATCTGACCAGAAATTATTTCACCTGAATATTGTTGTAAAAATAGACAAAAATAGATGTATATCAGCCCAAACTAGTACCAAATGTTGGTCTATAAGTCTGAAATTTGGCCCAAAAATTACTTGCCACACACTAAATCTGACTGCATAGGTTTTAGAATTACATCTGGTATACCAGTGGTGTCATATGCGTGATATGTGGTCCAGGAATGCCCAAATACAGCCACAGATGGCTGTATTAGGATATGCTCATATATTTTAAATTAAGGTAGATTCAAGGTTAAAAACCACATTGTTTCCCACAGGAGTCGCTACTGAAATGGATTTTAGTAGTGTGTTCTTTCAGAAATTCATATGTAGCCCAAAGTGCAGGTTCAGGGAGTGTAGTTGGCAAGAGATAGGTAAAATGCCAGATCAGCCCAAAAGACCCCTTAAAGTCGGTCAATCTGGCTGCAATTTTCACAGGAAACTCAGTTCATACCAGAGAATGAATTTGTATTGGGCTGGGCCACTCGAGGGCTACTTTAAGAATTTCAATTTTCGGGGTGTGGGGGGGCCCCTGACCCCCTGAGGTGGTAAATGTCAAATATATCATAATATTACCAATATGAAGCCCAAATTTAATTTTATTCATGTTTTAATAATTAATGAGGATATTTTAGGTACATTTGGAGCATTACATATCTGACCAGAAATTATTTCACCTGAATATTGTTGTAAAAATAGACAAAAATAGATGTATATCAGCCCAAACTAGTACCAAATGTTGGTCTATAAGTCTGAAATTTGGCCCAAAAATTACTTGCCACACACTAAATCTGACTGCATAGGTTTTAGAATTACATCTGGTATACCAGTGGTGTCATATGCGTGATATGTGGTCCAGGAATGCCCAAATACAGCCACAGATGGCTGTATTAGGATATGCTCATATATTTTAAATTAAGGTAGATTCAAGGTTAAAAACCACATTGTTTCCCACAGGAGTCGCTACTGAAATGGATTTTAGTAGTGTGTTCTTTCAGAAATTCATATGTAGCCCAAAGTGCAGGTTCAGGGAGTGTAGTTGGCAAGAGATAGGTAAAATGCCAGATCAGCCCAAAAGACCCCTTAAAGTCGGTCAATCTGGCTGCAATTTTCACAGGAAACTCAGTTCATACCAGAGAATGAATTTGTATTGGGCTGGGCCACTCGAGGGCTACTTTAAGAATTTCAATTTTCATGGTGTGGGGGGGCCCCTGACCCCCTGAGGTGGTAAATGTCAAATATATCATAATATTACCAATATGAAGCCCAAATTTAATTTTATTCATGTTTTAATAATTAATGAGGATATTTTAGGTACATTTGGAGCATTACATATCTGACCAGAAATTATTTCACCTGAATATTGTTGTAAAAATAGACAAAAATAGATGTATATCAGCCCAAACTAGTACCAAATGTTGGTCTATAAGTCTGAAATTTGGCCCAAAAATTACTTGCCACACACTAAATCTGACTGCATAGGTTTTAGAATTACATCTGGTATACCAGTGGTGTCATATGCGTGATATGTGGTCCAGGAATGCCCAAATACAGCCACAGATGGCTGTATTAGGATATGCTCATATATTTTAAATTAAGGTAGATTCAAGGTTAAAAACCACATTGTTTCCCACAGGAGTCGCTACTGAAATGGATTTTAGTAGTGTGTTCTTTCAGAAATTCATATGTAGCCCAAAGTGCAGGTTCAGGGAGTGTAGTTGGCAAGAGATAGGTAAAATGCCAGATCAGCCCAAAAGACCCCTTAAAGTCGGTCAATCTGGCTGCAATTTTCACAGGAAACTCAGTTCATACCAGAGAATGAATTTGTATTGGGCTGGGCCACTCGAGGGCTACTTTAAGAATTTCAATTTTCGGGGTGTGGGGGGGCCCCTGACCCCCTGAGGTGGTAAATGTCAAATATATCATAATATTACCAATATGAAGCCCAAATTTAATTTTATTCATGTTTTAATAATTAATGAGGATATTTTAGGTACATTTGGAGCATTACATATCTGACCAGAAATTATTTCACCTGAATATTGTTGTAAAAATAGACAAAAATAGATGTATATCAGCCCAAACTAGTACCAAATGTTGGTCTATAAGTCTGAAATTTGGCCCAAAAATTACTTGCCACACACTAAATCTGACTGCATAGGTTTTAGAATTACATCTGGTATACCAGTGGTGTCATATGCGTGATATGTGGTCCAGGAATGCCCAAATACAGCCACAGATGGCTGTATTAGGATATGCTCATATATTTTAAATTAAGGTAGATTCAAGGTTAAAAACCACATTGTTTCCCACAGGAGTCGCTACTGAAATGGATTTTAGTAGTGTGTTCTTTCAGAAATTCATATGTAGCCCAAAGTGCAGGTTCAGGGAGTGTAGTTGGCAAGAGATAGGTAAAATGCCAGATCAGCCCAAAAGACCCCTTAAAGTCGGTCAATCTGGCTGCAATTTTCACAGGAAACTCAGTTCATACCAGAGAATGAATTTGTATTGGGCTGGGCCACTCGAGGGCTACTTTAAGAATTTCAATTTTCGGGGTGTGGGGGGGCCCCTGACCCCCTGAGGTGGTAAATGTCAAATATATCATAATATTACCAATATGAAGCCCAAATTTAATTTTATTCATGTTTTAATAATTAATGAGGATATTTTAGGTACATTTGGAGCATTACATATCTGACCAGAAATTATTTCACCTGAATATTGTTGTAAAAATAGACAAAAATAGATGTATATCAGCCCAAACTAGTACCAAATGTTGGTCTATAAGTCTGAAATTTGGCCCAAAAATTACTTGCCACACACTAAATCTGACTGCATAGGTTTTAGAATTACATCTGGTATACCAGTGGTGTCATATGCGTGATATGTGGTCCAGGAATGCCCAAATACAGCCACAGATGGCTGTATTAGGATATGCTCATATATTTTAAATTAAGGTAGATTCAAGGTTAAAAACCACATTGTTTCCCACAGGAGTCGCTACTGAAATGGATTTTAGTAGTGTGTTCTTTCAGAAATTCATATGTAGCCCAAAGTGCAGGTTCAGGGAGTGTAGTTGGCAAGAGATAGGTAAAATGCCAGATCAGCCCAAAAGACCCCTTAAAGTCGGTCAATCTGGCTGCAATTTTCACAGGAAACTCAGTTCATACCAGAGAATGAATTTGTATTGGGCTGGGCCACTCGAGGGCTACTTTAAGAATTTCACTTTTCGGGGTGTGGGGGGGCCCCTGACCCCCTGAGGTGGTAAATGTCAAATATATCATAATATTACCAATATGAAGCCCAAATTTAATTTTATTCATGTTTTAATAATTAATGAGGATATTTTAGGTACATTTGGAGCATTACATATCTGACCAGAAATTATTTCACCTGAATATTGTTGTAAAAATAGACAAAAATAGATGTATATCAGCCCAAACTAGTACCAAATGTTGGTCTATAAGTCTGAAATTTGGCCCAAAAATTACTTGCCACACACTAAATCTGACTGCATAGGTTTTAGAATTACATCTGGTATACCAGTGGTGTCATATGCGTGATATGTGGTCCAGGAATGCCCAAATACAGCCACAGATGGCTGTATTAGGATATGCTCATATATTTTAAATTAAGGTAGATTCAAGGTTAAAAACCACATTGTTTCCCACAGGAGTCGCTACTGAAATGGATTTTAGTAGTGTGTTCTTTCAGAAATTCATATGTAGCCCAAAGTGCAGGTTCAGGGAGTGTAGTTGGCAAGAGATAGGTAAAATGCCAGATCAGCCCAAAAGACCCCTTAAAGTCGGTCAATCTGGCTGCAATTTTCACAGGAAACTCAGTTCATACCAGAGAATGAATTTGTATTGGGCTGGGCCACTCGAGGGCTACTTTAAGAATTTCAATTTTCGGGGTGTGGGGGGGCCCCTGACCCCCTGAGGTGGTAAATGTCAAATATATCATAATATTACCAATATGAAGCCCAAATTTAATTTTATTCATGTTTTAATAATTAATGAGGATATTTTAGGTACATTTGGAGCATTACATATCTGACCAGAAATTATTTCACCTGAATATTGTTGTAAAAATAGACAAAAATAGATGTATATCAGCCCAAACTAGTACCAAATGTTGGTCTATAAGTCTGAAATTTGGCCCAAAAATTACTTGCCACACACTAAATCTGACTGCATAGGTTTTAGAATTACATCTGGTATACCAGTGGTGTCATATGCGTGATATGTGGTCCAGGAATGCCCAAATACAGCCACAGATGGCTGTATTAGGATATGCTCATATATTTTAAATTAAGGTAGATTCAAGGTTAAAAACCACATTGTTTCCCACAGGAGTCGCTACTGAAATGGATTTTAGTAGTGTGTTCTTTCAGAAATTCATATGTAGCCCAAAGTGCAGGTTCAGGGAGTGTAGTTGGCAAGAGATAGGTAAAATGCCAGATCAGCCCAAAAGACCCCTTAAAGTCGGTCAATCTGGCTGCAATTTTCACAGGAAACTCAGTTCATACCAGAGAATGAATTTGTATTGGGCTGGGCCACTCGAGGGCTACTTTAAGAATTTCAATTTTCGGGGTGTGGGGGGGCCCCTGACCCCCTGAGGTGGTAAATGTCAAATATATCATAATATTACCAATATGAAGCCCAAATTTAATTTTATTCATGTTTTAATAATTAATGAGGATATTTTAGGTACATTTGGAGCATTACATATCTGACCAGAAATTATTTCACCTGAATATTGTTGTAAAAATAGACAAAAATAGATGTATATCAGCCCAAACTAGTACCAAATGTTGGTCTATAAGTCTGAAATTTGGCCCAAAAATTACTTGCCACACACTAAATCTGACTGCATAGGTTTTAGAATTACATCTGGTATACCAGTGGTGTCATATGCGTGATATGTGGTCCAGGAATGCCCAAATACAGCCACAGATGGCTGTATTAGGATATGCTCATATATTTTAAATTAAGGTAGATTCAAGGTTAAAAACCACATTGTTTCCCACAGGAGTCGCTACTGAAATGGATTTTAGTAGTGTGTTCTTTCAGAAATTCATATGTAGCCCAAAGTGCAGGTTCAGGGAGTGTAGTTGGCAAGAGATAGGTAAAATGCCAGATCAGCCCAAAAGACCCCTTAAAGTCGGTCAATCTGGCTGCAATTTTCACAGGAAACTCAGTTCATACCAGAGAATGAATTTGTATTGGGCTGGGCCACTCGAGGGCTACTTTAAGAATTTCAATTTTCGGGGTGTGGGGGGGCCCCTGACCCCCTGAGGTGGTAAATGTCAAATATATCATAATATTACCAATATGAAGCCCAAATTTAATTTTATTCATGTTTTAATAATTAATGAGGATATTTTAGGTACATTTGGAGCATTACATATCTGACCAGAAATTATTTCACCTGAATATTGTTGTAAAAATAGACAAAAATAGATGTATATCAGCCCAAACTAGTACCAAATGTTGGTCTATAAGTCTGAAATTTGGCCCAAAAATTACTTGCCACACACTAAATCTGACTGCATAGGTTTTAGAATTACATCTGGTATACCAGTGGTGTCATATGCGTGATATGTGGTCCAGGAATGCCCAAATACAGCCACAGATGGCTGTATTAGGATATGCTCATATATTTTAAATTAAGGTAGATTCAAGGTTAAAAACCACATTGTTTCCCACAGGAGTCGCTACTGAAATGGATTTTAGTAGTGTGTTCTTTCAGAAATTCATATGTAGCCCAAAGTGCAGGTTCAGGGAGTGTAGTTGGCAAGAGATAGGTAAAATGCCAGATCAGCCCAAAAGACCCCTTAAAGTCGGTCAATCTGGCTGCAATTTTCACAGGAAACTCAGTTCATACCAGAGAATGAATTTGTATTGGGCTGGGCCACTCGAGGGCTACTTTAAGAATTTCAATTTTCGGGGTGTGGGGGGGCCCCTGACCCCCTGAGGTGGTAAATGTCAAATATATCATAATATTACCAATATGAAGCCCAAATTTAATTTTATTCATGTTTTAATAATTAATGAGGATATTTTAGGTACATTTGGAGCATTACATATCTGACCAGAAATTATTTCACCTGAATATTGTTGTAAAAATAGACAAAAATAGATGTATATCAGCCCAAACTAGTACCAAATGTTGGTCTATAAGTCTGAAATTTGGCCCAAAAATTACTTGCCACACACTAAATCTGACTGCATAGGTTTTAGAATTACATCTGGTATACCAGTGGTGTCATATGCGTGATATGTGGTCCAGGAATGCCCAAATACAGCCACAGATGGCTGTATTAGGATATGCTCATATATTTTAAATTAAGGTAGATTCAAGGTTAAAAACCACATTGTTTCCCACAGGAGTCGCTACTGAAATGGATTTTAGTAGTGTGTTCTTTCAGAAATTCATATGTAGCCCAAAGTGCAGGTTCAGGGAGTGTAGTTGGCAAGAGATAGGTAAAATGCCAGATCAGCCCAAAAGACCCCTTAAAGTCGGTCAATCTGGCTGCAATTTTCACAGGAAACTCAGTTCATACCAGAGAATGAATTTGTATTGGGCTGGGCCACTCGAGGGCTACTTTAAGAATTTCAATTTTCGGGGTGTGGGGGGGCCCCTGACCCCCTGAGGTGGTAAATGTCAAATATATCATAATATTACCAATATGAAGCCCAAATTTAATTTTATTCATGTTTTAATAATTAATGAGGATATTTTAGGTACATTTGGAGCATTACATATCTGACCAGAAATTATTTCACCTGAATATTGTTGTAAAAATAGACAAAAATAGATGTATATCAGCCCAAACTAGTACCAAATGTTGGTCTATAAGTCTGAAATTTGGCCCAAAAATTACTTGCCACACACTAAATCTGACTGCATAGGTTTTAGAATTACATCTGGTATACCAGTGGTGTCATATGCGTGATATGTGGTCCAGGAATGCCCAAATACAGCCACAGATGGCTGTATTAGGATATGCTCATATATTTTAAATTAAGGTAGATTCAAGGTTAAAAACCACATTGTTTCCCACAGGAGTCGCTACTGAAATGGATTTTAGTAGTGTGTTCTTTCAGAAATTCATATGTAGCCCAAAGTGCAGGTTCGGGGAGTGTAGTTGGCAAGAGATAGGTAAAATGCCAGATCAGCCCAAAAGACCCCTTAAAGTCGGTCAATCTGGCTGCAATTTTCACAGGAAACTCAGTTCATACCAGAGAATGAATTTGTATTGGGCTGGGCCACTCGAGGGCTACTTTAAGAATTTCAATTTTCGGGGTGTGGGGGGGCCCCTGACCCCCTGAGGTGGTAAATGTCAAATATATCATAATATTACCAATATGAAGCCCAAATTTAATTTTATTCATGTTTTAATAATTAATGAGGATATTTTAGGTACATTTGGAGCATTACATATCTGACCAGAAATTATTTCACCTGAATATTGTTGTAAAAATAGACAAAAATAGATGTATATCAGCCCAAACTAGTACCAAATGTTGGTCTATAAGTCTGAAATTTGGCCCAAAAATTACTTGCCACACACTAAATCTGACTGCATAGGTTTTAGAATTACATCTGGTATACCAGTGGTGTCATATGCGTGATATGTGGTCCAGGAATGCCCAAATACAGCCACAGATGGCTGTATTAGGATATGCTCATATATTTTAAATTAAGGTAGATTCAAGGTTAAAAACCACATTGTTTCCCACAGGAGTCGCTACTGAAATGGATTTTAGTAGTGTGTTCTTTCAGAAATTCATATGTAGCCCAAAGTGCAGGTTCAGGGAGTGTAGTTGGCAAGAGATAGGTAAAATGCCAGATCAGCCCAAAAGACCCCTTAAAGTCGGTCAATCTGGCTGCAATTTTCACAGGAAACTCAGTTCATACCAGAGAATGAATTTGTATTGGGCTGGGCCACTCGAGGGCTACTTTAAGAATTTCAATTTTCGGGGTGTGGGGGGGCCCCTGACCCCCTGAGGTGGTAAATGTCAAATATATCATAATATTACCAATATGAAGCCCAAATTTAATTTTATTCATGTTTTAATAATTAATGAGGATATTTTAGGTACATTTGGAGCATTACATATCTGACCAGAAATTATTTCACCTGAATATTGTTGTAAAAATAGACAAAAATAGATGTATATCAGCCCAAACTAGTACCAAATGTTGGTCTATAAGTCTGAAATTTGGCCCAAAAATTACTTGCCACACACTAAATCTGACTGCATAGGTTTTAGAATTACATCTGGTATACCAGTGGTGTCATATGCGTGATATGTGGTCCAGGAATGCCCAAATACAGCCACAGATGGCTGTATTAGGATATGCTCATATATTTTAAATTAAGGTAGATTCAAGGTTAAAAACCACATTGTTTCCCACAGGAGTCGCTACTGAAATGGATTTTAGTAGTGTGTTCTTTCAGAAATTCATATGTAGCCCAAAGTGCAGGTTCAGGGAGTGTAGTTGGCAAGAGATAGGTAAAATGCCAGATCAGCCCAAAAGACCCCTTAAAGTCGGTCAATCTGGCTGCAATTTTCACAGGAAACTCAGTTCATACCAGAGAATGAATTTGTATTGGGCTGGGCCACTCGAGGGCTACTTTAAGAATTTCAATTTTCGGGGTGTGGGGGGGCCCCTGACCCCCTGAGGTGGTAAATGTCAAATATATCATAATATTACCAATATGAAGCCCAAATTTAATTTTATTCATGTTTTAATAATTAATGAGGATATTTTAGGTACATTTGGAGCATTACATATCTGACCAGAAATTATTTCACCTGAATATTGTTGTAAAAATAGACAAAAATAGATGTATATCAGCCCAAACTAGTACCAAATGTTGGTCTATAAGTCTGAAATTTGGCCCAAAAATTACTTGCCACACACTAAATCTGACTGCATAGGTTTTAGAATTACATCTGGTATACCAGTGGTGTCATATGCGTGATATGTGGTCCAGGAATGCCCAAATACAGCCACAGATGGCTGTATTAGGATATGCTCATATATTTTAAATTAAGGTAGATTCAAGGTTAAAAACCACATTGTTTCCCACAGGAGTCGCTACTGAAATGGATTTTAGTAGTGTGTTCTTTCAGAAATTCATATGTAGCCCAAAGAGCAGGTTCAGGGAGTGTAGTTGGCAAGAGATAGGTAAAATGCCAGATCAGCCCAAAAGACCCCTTAAAGTCGGTCAATCTGGCTGCAATTTTCACAGGAAACTCAGTTCATACCAGAGAATGAATTTGTATTGGGCTGGGCCACTCGAGGGCTACTTTAAGAATTTCAATTTTCGGGGTGTGGGGGGGCCCCTGACCCCCTGAGGTGGTAAATGTCAAATATATTATAATATTACCAATATGAAGCCCAAATTTAATTTTATTCATGTTTTAATAATTAATGAGGATATTTTAGGTACATTTGGAGCATTACATATCTGACCAGAAATTATTTCACCTGAATATTGTTGTAAAAATAGACAAAAATAGATGTATATCAGCCCAAACTAGTACCAAATGTTGGTCTATAAGTCTGAAATTTGGCCCAAAAATTACTTGCCACACACTAAATCTGACTGCATAGGTTTTAGAATTACATCTGGTATACCAGTGGTGTCATATGCGTGATATGTGGTCCAGGAATGCCCAAATACAGCCACAGATGGCTGTATTAGGATATGCTCATATATTTTAAATTAAGGTAGATTCAAGGTTAAAAACCACATTGTTTCCCACAGGAGTCGCTACTGAAATGGATTTTAGTAGTGTGTTCTTTCAGAAATTCATATGTAGCCCAAAGTGCAGGTTCAGGGAGTGTAGTTGGCAAGAGATAGGTAAAATGCCAGATCAGCCCAAAAGACCCCTTAAAGTCGGTCAATCTGGCTGCAATTTTCACAGGAAACTCAGTTCATACCAGAGAATGAATTTGTATTGGGCTGGGCCACTCGAGGGCTACTTTAAGAATTTCAATTTTCGGGGTGTGGGGGGGCCCCTGACCCCCTGAGGTGGTAAATGTCAAATATATCATAATATTACCAATATGAAGCCCAAATTTAATTTTATTCATGTTTTAATAATTAATGAGGATATTTTAGGTACATTTGGAGCATTACATATCTGACCAGAAATTATTTCACCTGAATATTGTTGTAAAAATAGACAAAAATAGATGTATATCAGCCCAAACTAGTACCAAATGTTGGTCTATAAGTCTGAAATTTGGCCCAAAAATTACTTGCCACACACTAAATCTGACTGCATAGGTTTTAGAATTACATCTGGTATACCAGTGGTGTCATATGCGTGATATGTGGTCCAGGAATGCCCAAATACAGCCACAGATGGCTGTATTAGGATATGCTCATATATTTTAAATTAAGGTAGATTCAAGGTTAAAAACCACATTGTTTCCCACAGGAGTCGCTACTGAAATGGATTTTAGTAGTGTGTTCTTTCAGAAATTCATATGTAGCCCAAAGTGCAGGTTCAGGGAGTGTAGTTGGCAAGAGATAGGTAAAATGCCAGATCAGCCCAAAAGACCCCTTAAAGTCGGTCAATCTGGCTGCAATTTTCACAGGAAACTCAGTTCATACCAGAGAATGAATTTGTATTGGGCTGGGCCACTCGAGGGCTACTTTAAGAATTTCAATTTTCGGGGTGTGGGGGGGCCCCTGACCCCCTGAGGTGGTAAATGTCAAATATATCATAATATTACCAATATGAAGCCCAAATTTAATTTTATTCATGTTTTAATAATTAATGAGGATATTTTAGGTACATTTGGAGCATTACATATCTGACCAGAAATTATTTCACCTGAATATTGTTGTAAAAATAGACAAAAATAGATGTATATCAGCCCAAACTAGTACCAAATGTTGGTCTATAAGTCTGAAATTTGGCCCAAAAATTACTTGCCACACACTAAATCTGACTGCATAGGTTTTAGAATTACATCTGGTATACCAGTGGTGTCATATGCGTGATATGTGGTCCAGGAATGCCCAAATACAGCCACAGATGGCTGTATTAGGATATGCTCATATATTTTAAATTAAGGTAGATTCAAGGTTAAAAACCACATTGTTTCCCACAGGAGTCGCTACTGAAATGGATTTTAGTAGTGTGTTCTTTCAGAAATTCATATGTAGCCCAAAGAGCAGGTTCAGGGAGTGTAGTTGGCAAGAGATAGGTAAAATGCCAGATCAGCCCAAAAGACCCCTTAAAGTCGGTCAATCTGGCTGCAATTTTCACAGGAAACTCAGTTCATACCAGAGAATGAATTTGTATTGGGCTGGGCCACTCGAGGGCTACTTTAAGAATTTCAATTTTCGGGGTGTGGGGGGGCCCCTGACCCCCTGAGGTGGTAAATGTCAAATATATTATAATATTACCAATATGAAGCCCAAATTTAATTTTATTCATGTTTTAATAATTAATGAGGATATTTTAGGTACATTTGGAGCATTACATATCTGACCAGAAATTATTTCACCTGAATATTGTTGTAAAAATAGACAAAAATAGATGTATATCAGCCCAAACTAGTACCAAATGTTGGTCTATAAGTCTGAAATTTGGCCCAAAAATTACTTGCCACACACTAAATCTGACTGCATAGGTTTTAGAATTACATCTGGTATACCAGTGGTGTCATATGCGTGATATGTGGTCCAGGAATGCCCAAATACAGCCACAGATGGCTGTATTAGGATATGCTCATATATTTTAAATTAAGGTAGATTCAAGGTTAAAAACCACATTGTTTCCCACAGGAGTCGCTACTGAAATGGATTTTAGTAGTGTGTTCTTTCAGAAATTCATATGTAGCCCAAAGTGCAGGTTCAGGGAGTGTAGTTGGCAAGAGATAGGTAAAATGCCAGATCAGCCCAAAAGACCCCTTAAAGTCGGTCAATCTGGCTGCAATTTTCACAGGAAACTCAGTTCATACCAGAGAATGAATTTGTATTGGGCTGGGCCACTCGAGGGCTACTTTAAGAATTTCAATTTTCGGGGTGTGGGGGGGCCCCTGACCCCCTGAGGTGGTAAATGTCAAATATATCATAATATTACCAATATGAAGCCCAAATTTAATTTTATTCATGTTTTAATAATTAATGAGGATATTTTAGGTACATTTGGAGCATTACATATCTGACCAGAAATTATTTCACCTGAATATTGTTGTAAAAATAGACAAAAATAGATGTATATCAGCCCAAACTAGTACCAAATGTTGGTCTATAAGTCTGAAATTTGGCCCAAAAATTACTTGCCACACACTAAATCTGACTGCATAGGTTTTAGAATTACATCTGGTATACCAGTGGTGTCATATGCGTGATATGTGGTCCAGGAATGCCCAAATACAGCCACAGATGGCTGTATTAGGATATGCTCATATATTTTAAATTAAGGTAGATTCAAGGTTAAAAACCACATTGTTTCCCACAGGAGTCGCTACTGAAATGGATTTTAGTAGTGTGTTCTTTCAGAAATTCATATGTAGCCCAAAGTGCAGGTTCAGGGAGTGTAGTTGGCAAGAGATAGGTAAAATGCCAGATCAGCCCAAAAGACCCCTTAAAGTCGGTCAATCTGGCTGCAATTTTCACAGGAAACTCAGTTCATACCAGAGAATGAATTTGTATTGGACTGGGCCACTCGAGGGCTACTTTAAGAATTTCAATTTTCGGGGTGTGGGGGGGCCCCTGACCCCCTGAGGTGGTAAATGTCAAATATATCATAATATTACCAATATGAAGCCCAAATTTAATTTTATTCATGTTTTAATAATTAATGAGGATATTTTAGGTACATTTGGAGCATTACATATCTGACCAGAAATTATTTCACCTGAATATTGTTGTAAAAATAGACAAAAATAGATGTATATCAGCCCAAACTAGTACCAAATGTTGGTCTATAAGTCTGAAATTTGGCCCAAAAATTACTTGCCACACACTAAATCTGACTGCATAGGTTTTAGAATTACATCTGGTATACCAGTGGTGTCATATGCGTGATATGTGGTCCAGGAATGCCCAAATACAGCCACAGATGGCTGTATTAGGATATGCTCATATATTTTAAATTAAGGTAGATTCAAGGTTAAAAACCACATTGTTTCCCACAGGAGTCGCTACTGAAATGGATTTTAGTAGTGTGTTCTTTCAGAAATTCATATGTAGCCCAAAGTGCAGGTTCAGGGAGTGTAGTTGGCAAGAGATAGGTAAAATGCCAGATCAGCCCAAAAGACCCCTTAAAGTCGGTCAATCTGGCTGCAATTTTCACAGGAAACTCAGTTCATACCAGAGAATGAATTTGTATTGGGCTGGGCCACTCGAGGGCTACTTTAAGAATTTCAATTTTCGGGGTGTGGGGGGGCCCCTGACCCCCTGAGGTGGTAAATGTCAAATATATCATAATATTACCAATATGAAGCCCAAATTTAATTTTATTCATGTTTTAATAATTAATGAGGATATTTTAGGTACATTTGGAGCATTACATATCTGACCAGAAATTATTTCACCTGAATATTGTTGTAAAAATAGACAAAAATAGATGTATATCAGCCCAAACTAGTACCAAATGTTGGTCTATAAGTCTGAAATTTGGCCCAAAAATTACTTGCCACACACTAAATCTGACTGCATAGGTTTTAGAATTACATCTGGTATACCAGTGGTGTCATATGCGTGATATGTGGTCCAGGAATGCCCAAATACAGCCACAGATGGCTGTATTAGGATATGCTCATATATTTTAAATTAAGGTAGATTCAAGGTTAAAAACCACATTGTTTCCCACAGGAGTCGCTACTGAAATGGATTTTAGTAGTGTGTTCTTTCAGAAATTCATATGTAGCCCAAAGTGCAGGTTCAGGGAGTGTAGTTGGCAAGAGATAGGTAAAATGCCAGATCAGCCCAAAAGACCCCTTAAAGTCGGTCAATCTGGCTGCAATTTTCACAGGAAACTCAGTTCATACCAGAGAATGAATTTGTATTGGGCTGGGCCACTCGAGGGCTACTTTAAGAATTTCAATTTTCGGGGTGTGGGGGGGCCCCTGACCCCCTGAGGTGGTAAATGTCAAATATATCATAATATTACCAATATGAAGCCCAAATTTAATTTTATTCATGTTTTAATAATTAATGAGGATATTTTAGGTACATTTGGAGCATTACATATCTGACCAGAAATTATTTCACCTGAATATTGTTGTAAAAATAGACAAAAATAGATGTATATCAGCCCAAACTAGTACCAAATGTTGGTCTATAAGTCTGAAATTTGGCCCAAAAATTACTTGCCACACACTAAATCTGACTGCATAGGTTTTAGAATTACATCTGGTATACCAGTGGTGTCATATGCGTGATATGTGGTCCAGGAATGCCCAAATACAGCCACAGATGGCTGTATTAGGATATGCTCATATATTTTAAATTAAGGTAGATTCAAGGTTAAAAACCACATTGTTTCCCACAGGAGTCGCTACTGAAATGGATTTTAGTAGTGTGTTCTTTCAGAAATTCATATGTAGCCCAAAGTGCAGGTTCAGGGAGTGTAGTTGGCAAGAGATAGGTAAAATGCCAGATCAGCCCAAAAGACCCCTTAAAGTCGGTCAATCTGGCTGCAATTTTCACAGGAAACTCAGTTCATACCAGAGAATGAATTTGTATTGGGCTGGGCCACTCGAGGGCTACTTTAAGAATTTCAATTTTCGGGGTGTGGGGGGGCCCCTGACCCCCTGAGGTGGTAAATGTCAAATATATCATAATATTACCAATATGAAGCCCAAATTTAATTTTATTCATGTTTTAATAATTAATGAGGATATTTTAGGTACATTTGGAGCATTACATATCTGACCAGAAATTATTTCACCTGAATATTGTTGTAAAAATAGACAAAAATAGATGTATATCAGCCCAAACTAGTACCAAATGTTGGTCTATAAGTCTGAAATTTGGCCCAAAAATTACTTGCCACACACTAAATCTGACTGCATAGGTTTTAGAATTACATCTGGTATACCAGTGGTGTCATATGCGTGATATGTGGTCCAGGAATGCCCAAATACAGCCACAGATGGCTGTATTAGGATATGCTCATATATTTTAAATTAAGGTAGATTCAAGGTTAAAAACCACATTGTTTCCCACAGGAGTCGCTACTGAAATGGATTTTAGTAGTGTGTTCTTTCAGAAATTCATATGTAGCCCAAAGTGCAGGTTCAGGGAGTGTAGTTGGCAAGAGATAGGTAAAATGCCAGATCAGCCCAAAAGACCCCTTAAAGTCGGTCAATCTGGCTGCAATTTTCACAGGAAACTCAGTTCATACCAGAGAATGAATTTGTATTGGGCTGGGCCACTCGAGGGCTACTTTAAGAATTTCAATTTTCGGGGTGTGGGGGGGCCCCTGACCCCCTGAGGTGGTAAATGTCAAATATATCATAATATTACCAATATGAAGCCCAAATTTAATTTTATTCATGTTTTAATAATTAATGAGGATATTTTAGGTACATTTGGAGCATTACATATCTGACCAGAAATTATTTCACCTGAATATTGTTGTAAAAATAGACAAAAATAGATGTATATCAGCCCAAACTAGTACCAAATGTTGGTCTATAAGTCTGAAATTTGGCCCAAAAATTACTTGCCACACACTAAATCTGACTGCATAGGTTTTAGAATTACATCTGGTATACCAGTGGTGTCATATGCGTGATATGTGGTCCAGGAATGCCCAAATACAGCCACAGATGGCTGTATTAGGATATGCTCATATATTTTAAATTAAGGTAGATTCAAGGTTAAAAACCACATTGTTTCCCACAGGAGTCGCTACTGAAATGGATTTTAGTAGTGTGTTCTTTCAGAAATTCATATGTAGCCCAAAGTGCAGGTTCAGGGAGTGTAGTTGGCAAGAGATAGGTAAAATGCCAGATCAGCCCAAAAGACCCCTTAAAGTCGGTCAATCTGGCTGCAATTTTCACAGGAAACTCAGTTCATACCAGAGAATGAATTTGTATTGGGCTGGGCCACTCGAGGGCTACTTTAAGAATTTCAATTTTCGGGGTGTGGGGGGGCCCCTGACCCCCTGAGGTGGTAAATGTCAAATATATCATAATATTACCAATATGAAGCCCAAATTTAATTTTATTCATGTTTTAATAATTAATGAGGATATTTTAGGTACATTTGGAGCATTACATATCTGACCAG
Source organism: Sabellastarte sp. h YS-2021 (assembly GCA_964017235.1). Lineage (NCBI taxonomy): Eukaryota > Metazoa > Annelida > Polychaeta > Sabellida > Sabellidae > Sabellastarte > Sabellastarte sp. h YS-2021. The sequence goes on from CAXHLB010000231.1 coordinate 79,586, forward strand.
AAATTATTTCACCTGAATATTGTTGTAAAAATAGACAAAAATAGATGTATATCAGCCCAAACTAGTACCAAATGTTGGTCTATAAGTCTGAAATTTGGCCCAAAAATTACTTGCCACACACTAAATCTGACTGCATAGGTTTTAGAATTACATCTGGTATACCAGTGGTGTCATATGCGTGATATGTGGTCCAGGAATGCCCAAATACAGCCACAGATGGCTGTATTAGGATATGCTCATATATTTTAAATTAAGGTAGATTCAAGGTTAAAAACCACATTGTTTCCCACAGGAGTCGCTACTGAAATGGATTTTAGTAGTGTGTTCTTTCAGAAATTCATATGTAGCCCAAAGTGCAGGTTCAGGGAGTGTAGTTGGCAAGAGATAGGTAAAATGCCAGATCAGCCCAAAAGACCCCTTAAAGTCGGTCAATCTGGCTGCAATTTTCACAGGAAACTCAGTTCATACCAGAGAATGAATTTGTATTGGACTGGGCCACTCGAGGGCTACTTTAAGAATTTCAATTTTCGGGGTGTGGGGGGGCCCCTGACCCCCTGAGGTGGTAAATGTCAAATATATCATAATATTACCAATATGAAGCCCAAATTTAATTTTATTCATGTTTTAATAATTAATGAGGATATTTTAGGTACATTTGGAGCATTACATATCTGACCAGAAATTATTTCACCTGAATATTGTTGTAAAAATAGACAAAAATAGATGTATATCAGCCCAAACTAGTACCAAATGTTGGTCTATAAGTCTGAAATTTGGCCCAAAAATTACTTGCCACACACTAAATCTGACTGCATAGGTTTTAGAATTACATCTGGTATACCAGTGGTGTCATATGCGTGATATGTGGTCCAGGAATGCCCAAATACAGCCACAGATGGCTGTATTAGGATATGCTCATATATTTTAAATTAAGGTAGATTCAAGGTTAAAAACCACATTGTTTCCCACAGGAGTCGCTACTGAAATGGATTTTAGTAGTGTGTTCTTTCAGAAATTCATATGTAGCCCAAAGTGCAGGTTCAGGGAGTGTAGTTGGCAAGAGATAGGTAAAATGCCAGATCAGCCCAAAAGACCCCTTAAAGTCGGTCAATCTGGCTGCAATTTTCACAGGAAACTCAGTTCATACCAGAGAATGAATTTGTATTGGGCTGGGCCACTCGAGGGCTACTTTAAGAATTTCAATTTTCGGGGTGTGGGGGGGCCCCTGACCCCCTGAGGTGGTAAATGTCAAATATATCATAATATTACCAATATGAAGCCCAAATTTAATTTTATTCATGTTTTAATAATTAATGAGGATATTTTAGGTACATTTGGAGCATTACATATCTGACCAGAAATTATTTCACCTGAATATTGTTGTAAAAATAGACAAAAATAGATGTATATCAGCCCAAACTAGTACCAAATGTTGGTCTATAAGTCTGAAATTTGGCCCAAAAATTACTTGCCACACACTAAATCTGACTGCATAGGTTTTAGAATTACATCTGGTATACCAGTGGTGTCATATGCGTGATATGTGGTCCAGGAATGCCCAAATACAGCCACAGATGGCTGTATTAGGATATGCTCATATATTTTAAATTAAGGTAGATTCAAGGTTAAAAACCACATTGTTTCCCACAGGAGTCGCTACTGAAATGGATTTTAGTAGTGTGTTCTTTCAGAAATTCATATGTAGCCCAAAGTGCAGGTTCAGGGAGTGTAGTTGGCAAGAGATAGGTAAAATGCCAGATCAGCCCAAAAGACCCCTTAAAGTCGGTCAATCTGGCTGCAATTTTCACAGGAAACTCAGTTCATACCAGAGAATGAATTTGTATTGGACTGGGCCACTCGAGGGCTACTTTAAGAATTTCAATTTTCGGGGTGTGGGGGGGCCCCTGACCCCCTGAGGTGGTAAATGTCAAATATATCATAATATTACCAATATGAAGCCCAAATTTAATTTTATTCATGTTTTAATAATTAATGAGGATATTTTAGGTACATTTGGAGCATTACATATCTGACCAGAAATTATTTCACCTGAATATTGTTGTAAAAATAGACAAAAATAGATGTATATCAGCCCAAACTAGTACCAAATGTTGGTCTATAAGTCTGAAATTTGGCCCAAAAATTACTTGCCACACACTAAATCTGACTGCATAGGTTTTAGAATTACATCTGGTATACCAGTGGTGTCATATGCGTGATATGTGGTCCAGGAATGCCCAAATACAGCCACAGATGGCTGTATTAGGATATGCTCATATATTTTAAATTAAGGTAGATTCAAGGTTAAAAACCACATTGTTTCCCACAGGAGTCGCTACTGAAATGGATTTTAGTAGTGTGTTCTTTCAGAAATTCATATGTAGCCCAAAGTGCAGGTTCAGGGAGTGTAGTTGGCAAGAGATAGGTAAAATGCCAGATCAGCCCAAAAGACCCCTTAAAGTCGGTCAATCTGGCTGCAATTTTCACAGGAAACTCAGTTCATACCAGAGAATGAATTTGTATTGGGCTGGGCCACTCGAGGGCTACTTTAAGAATTTCAATTTTCGGGGTGTGGGGGGGCCCCTGACCCCCTGAGGTGGTAAATGTCAAATATATCATAATATTACCAATATGAAGCCCAAATTTAATTTTATTCATGTTTTAATAATTAATGAGGATATTTTAGGTACATTTGGAGCATTACATATCTGACCAGAAATTATTTCACCTGAATATTGTTGTAAAAATAGACAAAAATAGATGTATATCAGCCCAAACTAGTACCAAATGTTGGTCTATAAGTCTGAAATTTGGCCCAAAAATTACTTGCCACACACTAAATCTGACTGCATAGGTTTTAGAATTACATCTGGTATACCAGTGGTGTCATATGCGTGATATGTGGTCCAGGAATGCCCAAATACAGCCACAGATGGCTGTATTAGGATATGCTCATATATTTTAAATTAAGGTAGATTCAAGGTTAAAAACCACATTGTTTCCCACAGGAGTCGCTACTGAAATGGATTTTAGTAGTGTGTTCTTTCAGAAATTCATATGTAGCCCAAAGTGCAGGTTCAGGGAGTGTAGTTGGCAAGAGATAGGTAAAATGCCAGATCAGCCCAAAAGACCCCTTAAAGTCGGTCAATCTGGCTGCAATTTTCACAGGAAACTCAGTTCATACCAGAGAATGAATTTGTATTGGGCTGGGCCACTCGAGGGCTACTTTAAGAATTTCAATTTTCGGGGTGTGGGGGGGCCCCTGACCCCCTGAGGTGGTAAATGTCAAATATATCATAATATTACCAATATGAAGCCCAAATTTAATTTTATTCATGTTTTAATAATTAATGAGGATATTTTAGGTACATTTGGAGCATTACATATCTGACCAGAAATTATTTCACCTGAATATTGTTGTAAAAATAGACAAAAATAGATGTATATCAGCCCAAACTAGTACCAAATGTTGGTCTATAAGTCTGAAATTTGGCCCAAAAATTACTTGCCACACACTAAATCTGACTGCATAGGTTTTAGAATTACATCTGGTATACCAGTGGTGTCATATGCGTGATATGTGGTCCAGGAATGCCCAAATACAGCCACAGATGGCTGTATTAGGATATGCTCATATATTTTAAATTAAGGTAGATTCAAGGTTAAAAACCACATTGTTTCCCACAGGAGTCGCTACTGAAATGGATTTTAGTAGTGTGTTCTTTCAGAAATTCATATGTAGCCCAAAGTGCAGGTTCAGGGAGTGTAGTTGGCAAGAGATAGGTAAAATGCCAGATCAGCCCAAAAGACCCCTTAAAGTCGGTCAATCTGGCTGCAATTTTCACAGGAAACTCAGTTCATACCAGAGAATGAATTTGTATTGGGCTGGGCCACTCGAGGGCTACTTTAAGAATTTCAATTTTCGGGGTGTGGGGGGGCCCCTGACCCCCTGAGGTGGTAAATGTCAAATATATCATAATATTACCAATATGAAGCCCAAATTTAATTTTATTCATGTTTTAATAATTAATGAGGATATTTTAGGTACATTTGGAGCATTACATATCTGACCAGAAATTATTTCACCTGAATATTGTTGTAAAAATAGACAAAAATAGATGTATATCAGCCCAAACTAGTACCAAATGTTGGTCTATAAGTCTGAAATTTGGCCCAAAAATTACTTGCCACACACTAAATCTGACTGCATAGGTTTTAGAATTACATCTGGTATACCAGTGGTGTCATATGCGTGATATGTGGTCCAGGAATGCCCAAATACAGCCACAGATGGCTGTATTAGGATATGCTCATATATTTTAAATTAAGGTAGATTCAAGGTTAAAAACCACATTGTTTCCCACAGGAGTCGCTACTGAAATGGATTTTAGTAGTGTGTTCTTTCAGAAATTCATATGTAGCCCAAAGTGCAGGTTCAGGGAGTGTAGTTGGCAAGAGATAGGTAAAATGCCAGATCAGCCCAAAAGACCCCTTAAAGTCGGTCAATCTGGCTGCAATTTTCACAGGAAACTCAGTTCATACCAGAGAATGAATTTGTATTGGGCTGGGCCACTCGAGGGCTACTTTAAGAATTTCAATTTTCGGGGTGTGGGGGGGCCCCTGACCCCCTGAGGTGGTAAATGTCAAATATATCATAATATTACCAATATGAAGCCCAAATTTAATTTTATTCATGTTTTAATAATTAATGAGGATATTTTAGGTACATTTGGAGCATTACATATCTGACCAGAAATTATTTCACCTGAATATTGTTGTAAAAATAGACAAAAATAGATGTATATCAGCCCAAACTAGTACCAAATGTTGGTCTATAAGTCTGAAATTTGGCCCAAAAATTACTTGCCACACACTAAATCTGACTGCATAGGTTTTAGAATTACATCTGGTATACCAGTGGTGTCATATGCGTGATATGTGGTCCAGGAATGCCCAAATACAGCCACAGATGGCTGTATTAGGATATGCTCATATATTTTAAATTAAGGTAGATTCAAGGTTAAAAACCACATTGTTTCCCACAGGAGTCGCTACTGAAATGGATTTTAGTAGTGTGTTCTTTCAGAAATTCATATGTAGCCCAAAGTGCAGGTTCAGGGAGTGTAGTTGGCAAGAGATAGGTAAAATGCCAGATCAGCCCAAAAGACCCCTTAAAGTCGGTCAATCTGGCTGCAATTTTCACAGGAAACTCAGTTCATACCAGAGAATGAATTTGTATTGGACTGGGCCACTCGAGGGCTACTTTAAGAATTTCAATTTTCGGGGTGTGGGGGGGCCCCTGACCCCCTGAGGTGGTAAATGTCAAATATATCATAATATTACCAATATGAAGCCCAAATTTAATTTTATTCATGTTTTAATAATTAATGAGGATATTTTAGGTACATTTGGAGCATTACATATCTGACCAGAAATTATTTCACCTGAATATTGTTGTAAAAATAGACAAAAATAGATGTATATCAGCCCAAACTAGTACCAAATGTTGGTCTATAAGTCTGAAATTTGGCCCAAAAATTACTTGCCACACACTAAATCTGACTGCATAGGTTTTAGAATTACATCTGGTATACCAGTGGTGTCATATGCGTGATATGTGGTCCAGGAATGCCCAAATACAGCCACAGATGGCTGTATTAGGATATGCTCATATATTTTAAATTAAGGTAGATTCAAGGTTAAAAACCACATTGTTTCCCACAGGAGTCGCTACTGAAATGGATTTTAGTAGTGTGTTCTTTCAGAAATTCATATGTAGCCCAAAGTGCAGGTTCAGGGAGTGTAGTTGGCAAGAGATAGGTAAAATGCCAGATCAGCCCAAAAGACCCCTTAAAGTCGGTCAATCTGGCTGCAATTTTCACAGGAAACTCAGTTCATACCAGAGAATGAATTTGTATTGGGCTGGGCCACTCGAGGGCTACTTTAAGAATTTCAATTTTCGGGGTGTGGGGGGGCCCCTGACCCCCTGAGGTGGTAAATGTCAAATATATCATAATATTACCAATATGAAGCCCAAATTTAATTTTATTCATGTTTTAATAATTAATGAGGATATTTTAGGTACATTTGGAGCATTACATATCTGACCAGAAATTATTTCACCTGAATATTGTTGTAAAAATAGACAAAAATAGATGTATATCAGCCAAACTAGTACCAAATGTTGGTCTATAAGTCTGAAATTTGGCCCAAAAATTACTTGCCACACACTAAATCTGACTGCATAGGTTTTAGAATTACATCTGGTATACCAGTGGTGTCATATGCGTGATATGTGGTCCAGGAATGCCCAAATACAGCCACAGATGGCTGTATTAGGATATGCTCATATATTTTAAATTAAGGTAGATTCAAGGTTAAAAACCACATTGTTTCCCACAGGAGTCGCTACTGAAATGGATTTTAGTAGTGTGTTCTTTCAGAAATTCATATGTAGCCCAAAGTGCAGGTTCAGGGAGTGTAGTTGGCAAGAGATAGGTAAAATGCCAGATCAGCCCAAAAGACCCCTTAAAGTCGGTCAATCTGGCTGCAATTTTCACAGGAAACTCAGTTCATACCAGAGAATGAATTTGTATTGGGCTGGGCCACTCGAGGGCTACTTTAAGAATTTCAATTTTCGGGGTGTGGGGGGGCCCCTGACCCCCTGAGGTGGTAAATGTCAAATATATCATAATATTACCAATATGAAGCCCAAATTTAATTTTATTCATGTTTTAATAATTAATGAGGATATTTTAGGTACATTTGGAGCATTACATATCTGACCAGAAATTATTTCACCTGAATATTGTTGTAAAAATAGACAAAAATAGATGTATATCAGCCCAAACTAGTACCAAATGTTGGTCTATAAGTCTGAAATTTGGCCCAAAAATTACTTGCCACACACTAAATCTGACTGCATAGGTTTTAGAATTACATCTGGTATACCAGTGGTGTCATATGCGTGATATGTGGTCCAGGAATGCCCAAATACAGCCACAGATGGCTGTATTAGGATATGCTCATATATTTTAAATTAAGGTAGATTCAAGGTTAAAAACCACATTGTTTCCCACAGGAGTCGCTACTGAAATGGATTTTAGTAGTGTGTTCTTTCAGAAATTCATATGTAGCCCAAAGTGCAGGTTCAGGGAGTGTAGTTGGCAAGAGATAGGTAAAATGCCAGATCAGCCCAAAAGACCCCTTAAAGTCGGTCAATCTGGCTGCAATTTTCACAGGAAACTCAGTTCATACCAGAGAATGAATTTGTATTGGGCTGGGCCACTCGAGGGCTACTTTAAGAATTTCAATTTTCGGGGTGTGGGGGGGCCCCTGACCCCCTGAGGTGGTAAATGTCAAATATATCATAATATTACCAATATGAAGCCCAAATTTAATTTTATTCATGTTTTAATAATTAATGAGGATATTTTAGGTACATTTGGAGCATTACATATCTGACCAGAAATTATTTCACCTGAATATTGTTGTAAAAATAGACAAAAATAGATGTATATCAGCCCAAACTAGTACCAAATGTTGGTCTATAAGTCTGAAATTTGGCCCAAAAATTACTTGCCACACACTAAATCTGACTGCATAGGTTTTAGAATTACATCTGGTATACCAGTGGTGTCATATGCGTGATATGTGGTCCAGGAATGCCCAAATACAGCCACAGATGGCTGTATTAGGATATGCTCATATATTTTAAATTAAGGTAGATTCAAGGTTAAAAACCACATTGTTTCCCACAGGAGTCGCTACTGAAATGGATTTTAGTAGTGTGTTCTTTCAGAAATTCATATGTAGCCCAAAGTGCAGGTTCAGGGAGTGTAGTTGGCAAGAGATAGGTAAAATGCCAGATCAGCCCAAAAGACCCCTTAAAGTCGGTCAATCTGGCTGCAATTTTCACAGGAAACTCAGTTCATACCAGAGAATGAATTTGTATTGGGCTGGGCCACTCGAGGGCTACTTTAAGAATTTCAATTTTCGGGGTGTGGGGGGGCCCCTGACCCCCTGAGGTGGTAAATGTCAAATATATCATAATATTACCAATATGAAGCCCAAATTTAATTTTATTCATGTTTTAATAATTAATGAGGATATTTTAGGTACATTTGGAGCATTACATATCTGACCAGAAATTATTTCACCTGAATATTGTTGTAAAAATAGACAAAAATAGATGTATATCAGCCCAAACTAGTACCAAATGTTGGTCTATAAGTCTGAAATTTGGCCCAAAAATTACTTGCCACACACTAAATCTGACTGCATAGGTTTTAGAATTACATCTGGTATACCAGTGGTGTCATATGCGTGATATGTGGTCCAGGAATGCCCAAATACAGCCACAGATGGCTGTATTAGGATATGCTCATATATTTTAAATTAAGGTAGATTCAAGGTTAAAAACCACATTGTTTCCCACAGGAGTCGCTACTGAAATGGATTTTAGTAGTGTGTTCTTTCAGAAATTCATATGTAGCCCAAAGTGCAGGTTCAGGGAGTGTAGTTGGCAAGAGATAGGTAAAATGCCAGATCAGCCCAAAAGACCCCTTAAAGTCGGTCAATCTGGCTGCAATTTTCACAGGAAACTCAGTTCATACCAGAGAATGAATTTGTATTGGGCTGGGCCACTCGAGGGCTACTTTAAGAATTTCAATTTTTCGGGGTGTGGGGGGGGGCCCTGACCCCCTGAGGTGGTAAATGTCAAATATATCATAATATTACCAATATGAAGCCCAAATTTAATTTTATTCATGTTTTAATAATTAATGAGGATATTTTAGGTACATTTGGAGCATTACATATCTGACCAGAAATTATTTCACCTGAATATTGTTGTAAAAATAGACAAAAATAGATGTATATCAGCCCAAACTAGTACCAAATGTTGGTCTATAAGTCTGAAATTTGGCCCAAAAATTACTTGCCACACACTAAATCTGACTGCATAGGTTTTAGAATTACATCTGGTATACCAGTGGTGTCATATGCGTGATATGTGGTCCAGGAATGCCCAAATACAGCCACAGATGGCTGTATTAGGATATGCTCATATATTTTAAATTAAGGTAGATTCAAGGTTAAAAACCACATTGTTTCCCACAGGAGTCGCTACTGAAATGGATTTTAGTAGTGTGTTCTTTCAGAAATTCATATGTAGCCCAAAGTGCAGGTTCAGGGAGTGTAGTTGGCAAGAGATAGGTAAAATGCCAGATCAGCCCAAAAGACCCCTTAAAGTCGGTCAATCTGGCTGCAATTTTCACAGGAAACTCAGTTCATACCAGAGAATGAATTTGTATTGGGCTGGGCCACTCGAGGGCTACTTTAAGAATTTCAATTTTCGGGGTGTGGGGGGGCCCCTGACCCCCTGAGGTGGTAAATGTCAAATATATCATAATATTACCAATATGAAGCCCAAATTTAATTTTATTCATGTTTTAATAATTAATGAGGATATTTTAGGTACATTTGGAGCATTACATATCTGACCAGAAATTATTTCACCTGAATATTGTTGTAAAAATAGACAAAAATAGATGTATATCAGCCCAAACTAGTACCAAATGTTGGTCTATAAGTCTGAAATTTGGCCCAAAAATTACTTGCCACACACTAAATCTGACTGCATAGGTTTTAGAATTACATCTGGTATACCAGTGGTGTCATATGCGTGATATGTGGTCCAGGAATGCCCAAATACAGCCACAGATGGCTGTATTAGGATATGCTCATATATTTTAAATTAAGGTAGATTCAAGGTTAAAAACCACATTGTTTCCCACAGGAGTCGCTACTGAAATGGATTTTAGTAGTGTGTTCTTTCAGAAATTCATATGTAGCCCAAAGTGCAGGTTCAGGGAGTGTAGTTGGCAAGAGATAGGTAAAATGCCAGATCAGCCCAAAAGACCCCTTAAAGTCGGTCAATCTGGCTGCAATTTTCACAGGAAACTCAGTTCATACCAGAGAATGAATTTGTATTGGGCTGGGCCACTCGAGGGCTACTTTAAGAATTTCAATTTTCGGGGTGTGGGGGGGCCCCTGACCCCCTGAGGTGGTAAATGTCAAATATATCATAATATTACCAATATGAAGCCCAAATTTAATTTTATTCATGTTTTAATAATTAATGAGGATATTTTAGGTACATTTGGAGCATTACATATCTGACCAGAAATTATTTCACCTGAATATTGTTGTAAAAATAGACAAAAATAGATGTATATCAGCCCAAACTAGTACCAAATGTTGGTCTATAAGTCTGAAATTTGGCCCAAAAATTACTTGCCACACACTAAATCTGACTGCATAGGTTTTAGAATTACATCTGGTATACCAGTGGTGTCATATGCGTGATATGTGGTCCAGGAATGCCCAAATACAGCCACAGATGGCTGTATAAGGATATGCTCATATATTTTAAATTAAGGTAGATTCAAGGTTAAAAACCACATTGTTTCCCACAGGAGTCGCTACTGAAATGGATTTTAGTAGTGTGTTCTTTCAGAAATTCATATGTAGCCCAAAGTGCAGGTTCAGGGAGTGTAGTTGGCAAGAGATAGGTAAAATGCCAGATCAGCCCAAAAGACCCCTTAAAGTCGGTCAATCTGGCTGCAATTTTCACAGGAAACTCAGTTCATACCAGAGAATGAATTTGTATTGGGCTGGGCCACTCGAGGGCTACTTTAAGAATTTCAATTTTCGGGGTGTGGGGGGGCCCCTGACCCCCTGAGGTGGTAAATGTCAAATATATCATAATATTACCAATATGAAGCCCAAATTTAATTTTATTCATGTTTTAATAATTAATGAGGATATTTTAGGTACATTTGGAGCATTACATATCTGACCAGAAATTATTTCACCTGAATATTGTTGTAAAAATAGACAAAAATAGATGTATATCAGCCCAAACTAGTACCAAATGTTGGTCTATAAGTCTGAAATTTGGCCCAAAAATTACTTGCCACACACTAAATCTGACTGCATAGGTTTTAGAATTACATCTGGTATACCAGTGGTGTCATATGCGTGATATGTGGTCCAGGAATGCCCAAATACAGCCACAGATGGCTGTATTAGGATATGCTCATATATTTTAAATTAAGGTAGATTCAAGGTTAAAAACCACATTGTTTCCCACAGGAGTCGCTACTGAAATGGATTTTAGTAGTGTGTTCTTTCAGAAATTCATATGTAGCCCAAAGTGCAGGTTCAGGGAGTGTAGTTGGCAAGAGATAGGTAAAATGCCAGATCAGCCCAAAAGACCCCTTAAAGTCGGTCAATCTGGCTGCAATTTTCACAGGAAACTCAGTTCATACCAGAGAATGAATTTGTATTGGGCTGGGCCACTCGAGGGCTACTTTAAGAATTTCAATTTTCGGGGTGTGGGGGGGCCCCTGACCCCCTGAGGTGGTAAATGTCAAATATATCATAATATTACCAATATGAAGCCCAAATTTAATTTTATTCATGTTTTAATAATTAATGAGGATATTTTAGGTACATTTGGAGCATTACATATCTGACCAGAAATTATTTCACCTGAATATTGTTGTAAAAATAGACAAAAATAGATGTATATCAGCCCAAACTAGTACCAAATGTTGGTCTATAAGTCTGAAATTTGGCCCAAAAATTACTTGCCACACACTAAATCTGACTGCATAGGTTTTAGAATTACATCTGGTATACCAGTGGTGTCATATGCGTGATATGTGGTCCAGGAATGCCCAAATACAGCCACAGATGGCTGTATTAGGATATGCTCATATATTTTAAATTAAGGTAGATTCAAGGTTAAAAACCACATTGTTTCCCACAGGAGTCGCTACTGAAATGGATTTTAGTAGTGTGTTCTTTCAGAAATTCATATGTAGCCCAAAGTGCAGGTTCAGGGAGTGTAGTTGGCAAGAGATAGGTAAAATGCCAGATCAGCCCAAAAGACCCCTTAAAGTCGGTCAATCTGGCTGCAATTTTCACAGGAAACTCAGTTCATACCAGAGAATGAATTTGTATTGGGCTGGGCCACTCGAGGGCTACTTTAAGAATTTCAATTTTCGGGGTGTGGGGGGGCCCCTGACCCCCTGAGGTGGTAAATGTCAAATATATCATAATATTACCAATATGAAGCCCAAATTTAATTTTATTCATGTTTTAATAATTAATGAGGATATTTTAGGTATATTTGGAGCATTACATATCTGACCAGAAATTATTTCACCTGAATATTGTTGTAAAAATAGACAAAAATAGATGTATATCAGCCCAAACTAGTACCAAATGTTGGTCTATAAGTCTGAAATTTGGCCCAAAAATTACTTGCCACACACTAAATCTGACTGCATAGGTTTTAGAATTACATCTGGTATACCAGTGGTGTCATATGCGTGATATGTGGTCCAGGAATGCCCAAATACAGCCACAGATGGCTGTATTAGGATATGCTCATATATTTTAAATTAAGGTAGATTCAAGGTTAAAAACCACATTGTTTCCCACAGGAGTCGCTACTGAAATGGATTTTAGTAGTGTGTTCTTTCAGAAATTCATATGTAGCCCAAAGTGCAGGTTCAGGGAGTGTAGTTGGCAAGAGATAGGTAAAATGCCAGATCAGCCCAAAAGACCCCTTAAAGTCGGTCAATCTGGCTGCAATTTTCACAGGAAACTCAGTTCATACCAGAGAATGAATTTGTATTGGGCTGGGCCACTCGAGGGCTACTTTAAGAATTTCAATTTTCGGGGTGTGGGGGGGCCCCTGACCCCCTGAGGTGGTAAATGTCAAATATATCATAATATTACCAATATGAAGCCCAAATTTAATTTTATTCATGTTTTAATAATTAATGAGGATATTTTAGGTACATTTGGAGCATTACATATCTGACCAGAAATTATTTCACCTGAATATTGTTGTAAAAATAGACAAAAATAGATGTATATCAGCCCAAACTAGCACCAAATGTTGGTCTATAAGTCTGAAATTTGGCCCAAAAATTACTTGCCACACACTAAATCTGACTGCATAGGTTTTAGAATTACATCTGGTATACCAGTGGTGTCATATGCGTGATATGTGGTCCAGGAATGCCCAAATACAGCCACAGATGGCTGTATTAGGATATGCTCATATATTTTAAATTAAGGTAGATTCAAGGTTAAAAACCACATTGTTTCCCACAGGAGTCGCTACTGAAATGGATTTTAGTAGTGTGTTCTTTCAGAAATTCATATGTAGCCCAAAGTGCAGGTTCAGGGAGTGTAGTTGGCAAGAGATAGGTAAAATGCCAGATCAGCCCAAAAGACCCCTTAAAGTCGGTCAATCTGGCTGCAATTTTCACAGGAAACTCAGTTCATACCAGAGAATGAATTTGTATTGGGCTGGGCCACTCGAGGGCTACTTTAAGAATTTCAATTTTCGGGGTGTGGGGGGGCCCCTGACCCCCTGAGGTGGTAAATGTCAAATATATCATAATATTACCAATATGAAGCCCAAATTTAATTTTATTCATGTTTTAATAATTAATGAGGATATTTTAGGTACATTTGGAGCATTACATATCTGACCAGAAATTATTTCACCTGAATATTGTTGTAAAAATAGACAAAAATAGATGTATATCAGCCCAAACTAGTACCAAATGTTGGTCTATAAGTCTGAAATTTGGCCCAAAAATTACTTGCCACACACTAAATCTGACTGCATAGGTTTTAGAATTACATCTGGTATACCAGTGGTGTCATATGCGTGATATGTGGTCCAGGAATGCCCAAATACAGCCACAGATGGCTGTATTAGGATATGCTCATATATTTTAAATTAAGGTAGATTCAAGGTTAAAAACCACATTGTTTCCCACAGGAGTCGCTACTGAAATGGATTTTAGTAGTGTGTTCTTTCAGAAATTCATATGTAGCCCAAAGTGCAGGTTCAGGGAGTGTAGTTGGCAAGAGATAGGTAAAATGCCAGATCAGCCCAAAAGACCCCTTAAAGTCGGTCAATCTGGCTGCAATTTTCACAGGAAACTCAGTTCATACCAGAGAATGAATTTGTATTGGGCTGGGCCACTCGAGGGCTACTTTAAGAATTTCAATTTTCGGGGTGTGGGGGGGCCCCTGACCCCCTGAGGTGGTAAATGTCAAATATATCATAATATTACCAATATGAAGCCCAAATTTAATTTTATTCATGTTTTAATAATTAATGAGGATATTTTAGGTACATTTGGAGCATTACATATCTGACCAGAAATTATTTCACCTGAATATTGTTGTAAAAATAGACAAAAATAGATGTATATCAGCCCAAACTAGTACCAAATGTTGGTCTATAAGTCTGAAATTTGGCCCAAAAATTACTTGCCACACACTAAATCTGACTGCATAGGTTTTAGAATTACATCTGGTATACCAGTGGTGTCATATGCGTGATATGTGGTCCAGGAATGCCCAAATACAGCCACAGATGGCTGTATTAGGATATGCTCATATATTTTAAATTAAGGTAGATTCAAGGTTAAAAACCACATTGTTTCCCACAGGAGTCGCTACTGAAATGGATTTTAGTAGTGTGTTCTTTCAGAAATTCATATGTAGCCCAAAGTGCAGGTTCAGGGAGTGTAGTTGGCAAGAGATAGGTAAAATGCCAGATCAGCCCAAAAGACCCCTTAAAGTCGGTCAATCTGGCTGCAATTTTCACAGGAAACTCAGTTCATACCAGAGAATGAATTTGTATTGGGCTGGGCCACTCGAGGGCTACTTTAAGAATTTCAATTTTCGGGGTGTGGGGGGGCCCCTGACCCCCTGAGGTGGTAAATGTCAAATATATCATAATATTACCAATATGAAGCCCAAATTTAATTTTATTCATGTTTTAATAATTAATGAGGATATTTTAGGTACATTTGGAGCATTACATATCTGACCAGAAATTATTTCACCTGAATATTGTTGTAAAAATAGACAAAAATAGATGTATATCAGCCCAAACTAGTACCAAATGTTGGTCTATAAGTCTGAAATTTGGCCCAAAAATTACTTGCCACACACTAAATCTGACTGCATAGGTTTTAGAATTACATCTGGTATACCAGTGGTGTCATATGCGTGATATGTGGTCCAGGAATGCCCAAATACAGCCACAGATGGCTGTATTAGGATATGCTCATATATTTTAAATTAAGGTAGATTCAAGGTTAAAAACCACATTGTTTCCCACAGGAGTCGCTACTGAAATGGATTTTAGTAGTGTGTTCTTTCAGAAATTCATATGTAGCCCAAAGTGCAGGTTCAGGGAGTGTAGTTGGCAAGAGATAGGTAAAATGCCAGATCAGCCCAAAAGACCCCTTAAAGTCGGTCAATCTGGCTGCAATTTTCACAGGAAACTCAGTTCATACCAGAGAATGAATTTGTATTGGGCTGGGCCACTCGAGGGCTACTTTAAGAATTTCAATTTTCGGGGTGTGGGGGGGCCCCTGACCCCCTGAGGTGGTAAATGTCAAATATATCATAATATTACCAATATGAAGCCCAAATTTAATTTTATTCATGTTTTAATAATTAATGAGGATATTTTAGGTACATTTGGAGCATTACATATCTGACCAGAAATTATTTCACCTGAATATTGTTGTAAAAATAGACAAAAATAGATGTATATCAGCCCAAACTAGTACCAAATGTTGGTCTATAAGTCTGAAATTTGGCCCAAAAATTACTTGCCACACACTAAATCTGACTGCATAGGTTTTAGAATTACATCTGGTATACCAGTGGTGTCATATGCGTGATATGTGGTCCAGGAATGCCCAAATACAGCCACAGATGGCTGTATTAGGATATGCTCATATATTTTAAATTAAGGTAGATTCAAGGTTAAAAACCACATTGTTTCCCACAGGAGTCGCTACTGAAATGGATTTTAGTAGTGTGTTCTTTCAGAAATTCATATGTAGCCCAAAGTGCAGGTTCAGGGAGTGTAGTTGGCAAGAGATAGGTAAAATGCCAGATCAGCCCAAAAGACCCCTTAAAGTCGGTCAATCTGGCTGCAATTTTCACAGGAAACTCAGTTCATACCAGAGAATGAATTTGTATTGGGCTGGGCCACTCGAGGGCTACTTTAAGAATTTCAATTTTCGGGGTGTGGGGGGGCCCCTGACCCCCTGAGGTGGTAAATGTCAAATATATCATAATATTACCAATATGAAGCCCAAATTTAATTTTATTCATGTTTTAATAATTAATGAGGATATTTTAGGTACATTTGGAGCATTACATATCTGACCAGAAATTATTTCACCTGAATATTGTTGTAAAAATAGACAAAAATAGATGTATATCAGCCCAAACTAGTACCAAATGTTGGTCTATAAGTCTGAAATTTGGCCCAAAAATTACTTGCCACACACTAAATCTGACTGCATAGGTTTTAGAATTACATCTGGTATACCAGTGGTGTCATATGCGTGATATGTGGTCCAGGAATGCCCAAATACAGCCACAGATGGCTGTATTAGGATATGCTCATATATTTTAAATTAAGGTAGATTCAAGGTTAAAAACCACATTGTTTCCCACAGGAGTCGCTACTGAAATGGATTTTAGTAGTGTGTTCTTTCAGAAATTCATATGTAGCCCAAAGTGCAGGTTCAGGGAGTGTAGTTGGCAAGAGATAGGTAAAATGCCAGATCAGCCCAAAAGACCCCTTAAAGTCGGTCAATCTGGCTGCAATTTTCACAGGAAACTCAGTTCATACCAGAGAATGAATTTGTATTGGGCTGGGCCACTCGAGGGCTACTTTAAGAATTTCAATTTTCGGGGTGTGGGGGGGCCCCTGACCCCCTGAGGTGGTAAATGTCAAATATATCATAATATTACCAATATGAAGCCCAAATTTAATTTTATTCATGTTTTAATAATTAATGAGGATATTTTAGGTACATTTGGAGCATTACATATCTGACCAGAAATTATTTCACCTGAATATTGTTGTAAAAATAGACAAAAATAGATGTATATCAGCCCAAACTAGTACCAAATGTTGGTCTATAAGTCTGAAATTTGGCCCAAAAATTACTTGCCACACACTAAATCTGACTGCATAGGTTTTAGAATTACATCTGGTATACCAGTGGTGTCATATGCGTGATATGTGGTCCAGGAATGCCCAAATACAGCCACAGATGGCTGTATTAGGATATGCTCATATATTTTAAATTAAGGTAGATTCAAGGTTAAAAACCACATTGTTTCCCACAGGAGTCGCTACTGAAATGGATTTTAGTAGTGTGTTCTTTCAGAAATTCATATGTAGCCCAAAGTGCAGGTTCAGGGAGTGTAGTTGGCAAGAGATAGGTAAAATGCCAGATCAGCCCAAAAGACCCCTTAAAGTCGGTCAATCTGGCTGCAATTTTCACAGGAAACTCAGTTCATACCAGAGAATGAATTTGTATTGGGCTGGGCCACTCGAGGGCTACTTTAAGAATTTCAATTTTCGGGGTGTGGGGGGGCCCCTGACCCCCTGAGGTGGTAAATGTCAAATATATCATAATATTACCAATATGAAGCCCAAATTTAATTTTATTCATGTTTTAATAATTAATGAGGATATTTTAGGTACATTTGGAGCATTACATATCTGACCAGAAATTATTTCACCTGAATATTGTTGTAAAAATAGACAAAAATAGATGTATATCAGCCCAAACTAGTACCAAATGTTGGTCTATAAGTCTGAAATTTGGCCCAAAAATTACTTGCCACACACTAAATCTGACTGCATAGGTTTTAGAATTACATCTGGTATACCAGTGGTGTCATATGCGTGATATGTGGTCCAGGAATGCCCAAATACAGCCACAGATGGCTGTATTAGGATATGCTCATATATTTTAAATTAAGGTAGATTCAAGGTTAAAAACCACATTGTTTCCCACAGGAGTCGCTACTGAAATGGATTTTAGTAGTGTGTTCTTTCAGAAATTCATATGTAGCCCAAAGTGCAGGTTCAGGGAGTGTAGTTGGCAAGAGATAGGTAAAATGCCAGATCAGCCCAAAAGACCCCTTAAAGTCGGTCAATCTGGCTGCAATTTTCACAGGAAACTCAGTTCATACCAGAGAATGAATTTGTATTGGGCTGGGCCACTCGAGGGCTACTTTAAGAATTTCAATTTTCGGGGTGTGGGGGGGCCCCTGACCCCCTGAGGTGGTAAATGTCAAATATATCATAATATTACCAATATGAAGCCCAAATTTAATTTTATTCATGTTTTAATAATTAATGAGGATATTTTAGGTACATTTGGAGCATTACATATCTGACCAGAAATTATTTCACCTGAATATTGTTGTAAAAATAGACAAAAATAGATGTATATCAGCCCAAACTAGTACCAAATGTTGGTCTATAAGTCTGAAATTTGGCCCAAAAATTACTTGCCACACACTAAATCTGACTGCATAGGTTTTAGAATTACATCTGGTATACCAGTGGTGTCATATGCGTGATATGTGGTCCAGGAATGCCCAAATACAGCCACAGATGGCTGTATTAGGATATGCTCATATATTTTAAATTAAGGTAGATTCAAGGTTAAAAACCACATTGTTTCCCACAGGAGTCGCTACTGAAATGGATTTTAGTAGTGTGTTCTTTCAGAAATTCATATGTAGCCCAAAGTGCAGGTTCAGGGAGTGTAGTTGGCAAGAGATAGGTAAAATGCCAGATCAGCCCAAAAGACCCCTTAAAGTCGGTCAATCTGGCTGCAATTTTCACAGGAAACTCAGTTCATACCAGAGAATGAATTTGTATTGGGCTGGGCCACTCGAGGGCTACTTTAAGAATTTCAATTTTCGGGGTGTGGGGGGGCCCCTGACCCCCTGAGGTGGTAAATGTCAAATATATCATAATATTACCAATATGAAGCCCAAATTTAATTTTATTCATGTTTTAATAATTAATGAGGATATTTTAGGTACATTTGGAGCATTACATATCTGACCAGAAATTATTTCACCTGAATATTGTTGTAAAAATAGACAAAAATAGATGTATATCAGCCCAAACTAGCACCAAATGTTGGTCTATAAGTCTGAAATTTGGCCCAAAAATTACTTGCCACACACTAAATCTGACTGCATAGGTTTTAGAATTACATCTGGTATACCAGTGGTGTCATATGCGTGATATGTGGTCCAGGAATGCCCAAATACAGCCACAGATGGCTGTATTAGGATATGCTCATATATTTTAAATTAAGGTAGATTCAAGGTTAAAAACCACATTGTTTCCCACAGGAGTCGCTACTGAAATGGATTTTAGTAGTGTGTTCTTTCAGAAATTCATATGTAGCCCAAAGTGCAGGTTCAGGGAGTGTAGTTGGCAAGAGATAGGTAAAATGCCAGATCAGCCCAAAAGACCCCTTAAAGTCGGTCAATCTGGCTGCAATTTTCACAGGAAACTCAGTTCATACCAGAGAATGAATTTGTATTGGGCTGGGCCACTCGAGGGCTACTTTAAGAATTTCAATTTTCGGGGTGTGGGGGGGCCCCTGACCCCCTGAGGTGGTAAATGTCAAATATATCATAATATTACCAATATGAAGCCCAAATTTAATTTTATTCATGTTTTAATAATTAATGAGGATATTTTAGGTACATTTGGAGCATTACATATCTGACCAGAAATTATTTCACCTGAATATTGTTGTAAAAATAGACAAAAATAGATGTATATCAGCCCAAACTAGTACCAAATGTTGGTCTATAAGTCTGAAATTTGGCCCAAAAATTACTTGCCACACACTAAATCTGACTGCATAGGTTTTAGAATTACATCTGGTATACCAGTGGTGTCATATGCGTGATATGTGGTCCAGGAATGCCCAAATACAGCCACAGATGGCTGTATTAGGATATGCTCATATATTTTAAATTAAGGTAGATTCAAGGTTAAAAACCACATTGTTTCCCACAGGAGTCGCTACTGAAATGGATTTTAGTAGTGTGTTCTTTCAGAAATTCATATGTAGCCCAAAGTGCAGGTTCAGGGAGTGTAGTTGGCAAGAGATAGGTAAAATGCCAGATCAGCCCAAAAGACCCCTTAAAGTCGGTCAATCTGGCTGCAATTTTCACAGGAAACTCAGTTCATACCAGAGAATGAATTTGTATTGGGCTGGGCCACTCGAGGGCTACTTTAAGAATTTCAATTTTCGGGGTGTGGGGGGGCCCCTGACCCCCTGAGGTGGTAAATGTCAAATATATCATAATATTACCAATATGAAGCCCAAATTTAATTTTATTCATGTTTTAATAATTAATGAGGATATTTTAGGTACATTTGGAGCATTACATATCTGACCAGAAATTATTTCACCTGAATATTGTTGTAAAAATAGACAAAAATAGATGTATATCAGCCCAAACTAGTACCAAATGTTGGTCTATAAGTCTGAAATTTGGCCCAAAAATTACTTGCCACACACTAAATCTGACTGCATAGGTTTTAGAATTACATCTGGTATACCAGTGGTGTCATATGCGTGATATGTGGTCCAGGAATGCCCAAATACAGCCACAGATGGCTGTATTAGGATATGCTCATATATTTTAAATTAAGGTAGATTCAAGGTTAAAAACCACATTGTTTCCCACAGGAGTCGCTACTGAAATGGATTTTAGTAGTGTGTTCTTTCAGAAATTCATATGTAGCCCAAAGTGCAGGTTCAGGGAGTGTAGTTGGCAAGAGATAGGTAAAATGCCAGATCAGCCCAAAAGACCCCTTAAAGTCGGTCAATCTGGCTGCAATTTTCACAGGAAACTCAGTTCATACCAGAGAATGAATTTGTATTGGGCTGGGCCACTCGAGGGCTACTTTAAGAATTTCAATTTTCGGGGTGTGGGGGGGCCCCTGACCCCCTGAGGTGGTAAATGTCAAATATATCATAATATTACCAATATGAAGCCCAAATTTAATTTTATTCATGTTTTAATAATTAATGAGGATATTTTAGGTACATTTGGAGCATTACATATCTGACCAGAAATTATTTCACCTGAATATTGTTGTAAAAATAGACAAAAATAGATGTATATCAGCCCAAACTAGTACCAAATGTTGGTCTATAAGTCTGAAATTTGGCCCAAAAATTACTTGCCACACACTAAATCTGACTGCATAGGTTTTAGAATTACATCTGGTATACCAGTGGTGTCATATGCGTGATATGTGGTCCAGGAATGCCCAAATACAGCCACAGATGGCTGTATTAGGATATGCTCATATATTTTAAATTAAGGTAGATTCAAGGTTAAAAACCACATTGTTTCCCACAGGAGTCGCTACTGAAATGGATTTTAGTAGTGTGTTCTTTCAGAAATTCATATGTAGCCCAAAGTGCAGGTTCAGGGAGTGTAGTTGGCAAGAGATAGGTAAAATGCCAGATCAGCCCAAAAGACCCCTTAAAGTCGGTCAATCTGGCTGCAATTTTCACAGGAAACTCAGTTCATACCAGAGAATGAATTTGTATTGGGCTGGGCCACTCGAGGGCTACTTTAAGAATTTCAATTTTCGGGGTGTGGGGGGGCCCCTGACCCCCTGAGGTGGTAAATGTCAAATATATCATAATATTACCAATATGAAGCCCAAATTTAATTTTATTCATGTTTTAATAATTAATGAGGATATTTTAGGTACATTTGGAGCATTACATATCTGACCAGAAATTATTTCACCTGAATATTGTTGTAAAAATAGACAAAAATAGATGTATATCAGCCCAAACTAGTACCAAATGTTGGTCTATAAGTCTGAAATTTGGCCCAAAAATTACTTGCCACACACTAAATCTGACTGCATAGGTTTTAGAATTACATCTGGTATACCAGTGGTGTCATATGCGTGATATGTGGTCCAGGAATGCCCAAATACAGCCACAGATGGCTGTATTAGGATATGCTCATATATTTTAAATTAAGGTAGATTCAAGGTTAAAAACCACATTGTTTCCCACAGGAGTCGCTACTGAAATGGATTTTAGTAGTGTGTTCTTTCAGAAATTCATATGTAGCCCAAAGTGCAGGTTCAGGGAGTGTAGTTGGCAAGAGATAGGTAAAATGCCAGATCAGCCCAAAAGACCCCTTAAAGTCGGTCAATCTGGCTGCAATTTTCACAGGAAACTCAGTTCATACCAGAGAATGAATTTGTATTGGGCTGGGCCACTCGAGGGCTACTTTAAGAATTTCAATTTTCGGGGTGTGGGGGGGCCCCTGACCCCCTGAGGTGGTAAATGTCAAATATATCATAATATTACCAATATGAAGCCCAAATTTAATTTTATTCATGTTTTAATAATTAATGAGGATATTTTAGGTACATTTGGAGCATTACATATCTGACCAGAAATTATTTCACCTGAATATTGTTGTAAAAATAGACAAAAATAGATGTATATCAGCCCAAACTAGTACCAAATGTTGGTCTATAAGTCTGAAATTTGGCCCAAAAATTACTTGCCACACACTAAATCTGACTGCATAGGTTTTAGAATTACATCTGGTATACCAGTGGTGTCATATGCGTGATATGTGGTCCAGGAATGCCCAAATACAGCCACAGATGGCTGTATTAGGATATGCTCATATATTTTAAATTAAGGTAGATTCAAGGTTAAAAACCACATTGTTTCCCACAGGAGTCGCTACTGAAATGGATTTTAGTAGTGTGTTCTTTCAGAAATTCATATGTAGCCCAAAGTGCAGGTTCAGGGAGTGTAGTTGGCAAGAGATAGGTAAAATGCCAGATCAGCCCAAAAGACCCCTTAAAGTCGGTCAATCTGGCTGCAATTTTCACAGGAAACTCAGTTCATACCAGAGAATGAATTTGTATTGGGCTGGGCCACTCGAGGGCTACTTTAAGAATTTCAATTTTCGGGGTGTGGGGGGGCCCCTGACCCCCTGAGGTGGTAAATGTCAAATATATCATAATATTACCAATATGAAGCCCAAATTTAATTTTATTCATGTTTTAATAATTAATGAGGATATTTTAGGTACATTTGGAGCATTACATATCTGACCAGAAATTATTTCACCTGAATATTGTTGTAAAAATAGACAAAAATAGATGTATATCAGCCCAAACTAGTACCAAATGTTGGTCTATAAGTCTGAAATTTGGCCCAAAAATTACTTGCCACACACTAAATCTGACTGCATAGGTTTTAGAATTACATCTGGTATACCAGTGGTGTCATATGCGTGATATGTGGTCCAGGAATGCCCAAATACAGCCACAGATGGCTGTATTAGGATATGCTCATATATTTTAAATTAAGGTAGATTCAAGGTTAAAAACCACATTGTTTCCCACAGGAGTCGCTACTGAAATGGATTTTAGTAGTGTGTTCTTTCAGAAATTCATATGTAGCCCAAAGTGCAGGTTCAGGGAGTGTAGTTGGCAAGAGATAGGTAAAATGCCAGATCAGCCCAAAAGACCCCTTAAAGTCGGTCAATCTGGCTGCAATTTTCACAGGAAACTCAGTTCATACCAGAGAATGAATTTGTATTGGGCTGGGCCACTCGAGGGCTACTTTAAGAATTTCAATTTTCGGGGTGTGGGGGGGCCCCTGACCCCCTGAGGTGGTAAATGTCAAATATATCATAATATTACCAATATGAAGCCCAAATTTAATTTTATTCATGTTTTAATAATTAATGAGGATATTTTAGGTACATTTGGAGCATTACATATCTGACCAGAAATTATTTCACCTGAATATTGTTGTAAAAATAGACAAAAATAGATGTATATCAGCCCAAACTAGTACCAAATGTTGGTCTATAAGTCTGAAATTTGGCCCAAAAATTACTTGCCACACACTAAATCTGACTGCATAGGTTTTAGAATTACATCTGGTATACCAGTGGTGTCATATGCGTGATATGTGGTCCAGGAATGCCCAAATACAGCCACAGATGGCTGTATTAGGATATGCTCATATATTTTAAATTAAGGTAGATTCAAGGTTAAAAACCACATTGTTTCCCACAGGAGTCGCTACTGAAATGGATTTTAGTAGTGTGTTCTTTCAGAAATTCATATGTAGCCCAAAGTGCAGGTTCAGGGAGTGTAGTTGGCAAGAGATAGGTAAAATGCCAGATCAGCCCAAAAGACCCCTTAAAGTCGGTCAATCTGGCTGCAATTTTCACAGGAAACTCAGTTCATACCAGAGAATGAATTTGTATTGGGCTGGGCCACTCGAGGGCTACTTTAAGAATTTCAATTTTCGGGGTGTGGGGGGGCCCCTGACCCCCTGAGGTGGTAAATGTCAAATATATCATAATATTACCAATATGAAGCCCAAATTTAATTTTATTCATGTTTTAATAATTAATGAGGATATTTTAGGTACATTTGGAGCATTACATATCTGACCAGAAATTATTTCACCTGAATATTGTTGTAAAAATAGACAAAAATAGATGTATATCAGCCCAAACTAGTACCAAATGTTGGTCTATAAGTCTGAAATTTGGCCCAAAAATTACTTGCCACACACTAAATCTGACTGCATAGGTTTTAGAATTACATCTGGTATACCAGTGGTGTCATATGCGTGATATGTGGTCCAGGAATGCCCAAATACAGCCACAGATGGCTGTATTAGGATATGCTCATATATTTTAAATTAAGGTAGATTCAAGGTTAAAAACCACATTGTTTCCCACAGGAGTCGCTACTGAAATGGATTTTAGTAGTGTGTTCTTTCAGAAATTCATATGTAGCCCAAAGTGCAGGTTCAGGGAGTGTAGTTGGCAAGAGATAGGTAAAATGCCAGATCAGCCCAAAAGACCCCTTAAAGTCGGTCAATCTGGCTGCAATTTTCACAGGAAACTCAGTTCATACCAGAGAATGAATTTGTATTGGGCTGGGCCACTCGAGGGCTACTTTAAGAATTTCAATTTTCGGGGTGTGGGGGGGCCCCTGACCCCCTGAGGTGGTAAATGTCAAATATATCATAATATTACCAATATGAAGCCCAAATTTAATTTTATTCATGTTTTAATAATTAATGAGGATATTTTAGGTACATTTGGAGCATTACATATCTGACCAGAAATTATTTCACCTGAATATTGTTGTAAAAATAGACAAAAATAGATGTATATCAGCCCAAACTAGTACCAAATGTTGGTCTATAAGTCTGAAATTTGGCCCAAAAATTACTTGCCACACACTAAATCTGACTGCATAGGTTTTAGAATTACATCTGGTATACCAGTGGTGTCATATGCGTGATATGTGGTCCAGGAATGCCCAAATACAGCCACAGATGGCTGTATTAGGATATGCTCATATATTTTAAATTAAGGTAGATTCAAGGTTAAAAACCACATTGTTTCCCACAGGAGTCGCTACTGAAATGGATTTTAGTAGTGTGTTCTTTCAGAAATTCATATGTAGCCCAAAGTGCAGGTTCAGGGAGTGTAGTTGGCAAGAGATAGGTAAAATGCCAGATCAGCCCAAAAGACCCCTTAAAGTCGGTCAATCTGGCTGCAATTTTCACAGGAAACTCAGTTCATACCAGAGAATGAATTTGTATTGGGCTGGGCCACTCGAGGGCTACTTTAAGAATTTCAATTTTCGGGGTGTGGGGGGGCCCCTGACCCCCTGAGGTGGTAAATGTCAAATATATCATAATATTACCAATATGAAGCCCAAATTTAATTTTATTCATGTTTTAATAATTAATGAGGATATTTTAGGTACATTTGGAGCATTACATATCTGACCAGAAATTATTTCACCTGAATATTGTTGTAAAAATAGACAAAAATAGATGTATATCAGCCCAAACTAGTACCAAATGTTGGTCTATAAGTCTGAAATTTGGCCCAAAAATTACTTGCCACACACTAAATCTGACTGCATAGGTTTTAGAATTACATCTGGTATACCAGTGGTGTCATATGCGTGATATGTGGTCCAGGAATGCCCAAATACAGCCACAGATGGCTGTATTAGGATATGCTCATATATTTTAAATTAAGGTAGATTCAAGGTTAAAAACCACATTGTTTCCCACAGGAGTCGCTACTGAAATGGATTTTAGTAGTGTGTTCTTTCAGAAATTCATATGTAGCCCAAAGTGCAGGTTCAGGGAGTGTAGTTGGCAAGAGATAGGTAAAATGCCAGATCAGCCCAAAAGACCCCTTAAAGTCGGTCAATCTGGCTGCAATTTTCACAGGAAACTCAGTTCATACCAGAGAATGAATTTGTATTGGGCTGGGCCACTCGAGGGCTACTTTAAGAATTTCAATTTTCGGGGTGTGGGGGGGCCCCTGACCCCCTGAGGTGGTAAATGTCAAATATATCATAATATTACCAATATGAAGCCCAAATTTAATTTTATTCATGTTTTAATAATTAATGAGGATATTTTAGGTACATTTGGAGCATTACATATCTGACCAGAAATTATTTCACCTGAATATTGTTGTAAAAATAGACAAAAATAGATGTATATCAGCCCAAACTAGTACCAAATGTTGGTCTATAAGTCTGAAATTTGGCCCAAAAATTACTTGCCACACACTAAATCTGACTGCATAGGTTTTAGAATTACATCTGGTATACCAGTGGTGTCATATGCGTGATATGTGGTCCAGGAATGCCCAAATACAGCCACAGATGGCTGTATTAGGATATGCTCATATATTTTAAATTAAGGTAGATTCAAGGTTAAAAACCACATTGTTTCCCACAGGAGTCGCTACTGAAATGGATTTTAGTAGTGTGTTCTTTCAGAAATTCATATGTAGCCCAAAGTGCAGGTTCAGGGAGTGTAGTTGGCAAGAGATAGGTAAAATGCCAGATCAGCCCAAAAGACCCCTTAAAGTCGGTCAATCTGGCTGCAATTTTCACAGGAAACTCAGTTCATACCAGAGAATGAATTTGTATTGGGCTGGGCCACTCGAGGGCTACTTTAAGAATTTCAATTTTCGGGGTGTGGGGGGGCCCCTGACCCCCTGAGGTGGTAAATGTCAAATATATCATAATATTACCAATATGAAGCCCAAATTTAATTTTATTCATGTTTTAATAATTAATGAGGATATTTTAGGTACATTTGGAGCATTACATATCTGACCAGAAATTATTTCACCTGAATATTGTTGTAAAAATAGACAAAAATAGATGTATATCAGCCCAAACTAGTACCAAATGTTGGTCTATAAGTCTGAAATTTGGCCCAAAAATTACTTGCCACACACTAAATCTGACTGCATAGGTTTTAGAATTACATCTGGTATACCAGTGGTGTCATATGCGTGATATGTGGTCCAGGAATGCCCAAATACAGCCACAGATGGCTGTATTAGGATATGCTCATATATTTTAAATTAAGGTAGATTCAAGGTTAAAAACCACATTGTTTCCCACAGGAGTCGCTACTGAAATGGATTTTAGTAGTGTGTTCTTTCAGAAATTCATATGTAGCCCAAAGTGCAGGTTCAGGGAGTGTAGTTGGCAAGAGATAGGTAAAATGCCAGATCAGCCCAAAAGACCCCTTAAAGTCGGTCAATCTGGCTGCAATTTTCACAGGAAACTCAGTTCATACCAGAGAATGAATTTGTATTGGGCTGGGCCACTCGAGGGCTACTTTAAGAATTTCAATTTTCGGGGTGTGGGGGGGCCCCTGACCCCCTGAGGTGGTAAATGTCAAATATATCATAATATTACCAATATGAAGCCCAAATTTAATTTTATTCATGTTTTAATAATTAATGAGGATATTTTAGGTACATTTGGAGCATTACATATCTGACCAGAAATTATTTCACCTGAATATTGTTGTAAAAATAGACAAAAATAGATGTATATCAGCCCAAACTAGTACCAAATGTTGGTCTATAAGTCTGAAATTTGGCCCAAAAATTACTTGCCACACACTAAATCTGACTGCATAGGTTTTAGAATTACATCTGGTATACCAGTGGTGTCATATGCGTGATATGTGGTCCAGGAATGCCCAAATACAGCCACAGATGGCTGTATTAGGATATGCTCATATATTTTAAATTAAGGTAGATTCAAGGTTAAAAACCACATTGTTTCCCACAGGAGTCGCTACTGAAATGGATTTTAGTAGTGTGTTCTTTCAGAAATTCATATGTAGCCCAAAGTGCAGGTTCAGGGAGTGTAGTTGGCAAGAGATAGGTAAAATGCCAGATCAGCCCAAAAGACCCCTTAAAGTCGGTCAATCTGGCTGCAATTTTCACAGGAAACTCAGTTCATACCAGAGAATGAATTTGTATTGGGCTGGGCCACTCGAGGGCTACTTTAAGAATTTCAATTTTCGGGGTGTGGGGGGGCCCCTGACCCCCTGAGGTGGTAAATGTCAAATATATCATAATATTACCAATATGAAGCCCAAATTTAATTTTATTCATGTTTTAATAATTAATGAGGATATTTTAGGTACATTTGGAGCATTACATATCTGACCAGAAATTATTTCACCTGAATATTGTTGTAAAAATAGACAAAAATAGATGTATATCAGCCCAAACTAGTACCAAATGTTGGTCTATAAGTCTGAAATTTGGCCCAAAAATTACTTGCCACACACTAAATCTGACTGCATAGGTTTTAGAATTACATCTGGTATACCAGTGGTGTCATATGCGTGATATGTGGTCCAGGAATGCCCAAATACAGCCACAGATGGCTGTATTAGGATATGCTCATATATTTTAAATTAAGGTAGATTCAAGGTTAAAAACCACATTGTTTCCCACAGGAGTCGCTACTGAAATGGATTTTAGTAGTGTGTTCTTTCAGAAATTCATATGTAGCCCAAAGTGCAGGTTCAGGGAGTGTAGTTGGCAAGAGATAGGTAAAATGCCAGATCAGCCCAAAAGACCCCTTAAAGTCGGTCAATCTGGCTGCAATTTTCACAGGAAACTCAGTTCATACCAGAGAATGAATTTGTATTGGGCTGGGCCACTCGAGGGCTACTTTAAGAATTTCAATTTTCGGGGTGTGGGGGGGCCCCTGACCCCCTGAGGTGGTAAATGTCAAATATATCATAATATTACCAATATGAAGCCCAAATTTAATTTTATTCATGTTTTAATAATTAATGAGGATATTTTAGGTACATTTGGAGCATTACATATCTGACCAGAAATTATTTCACCTGAATATTGTTGTAAAAATAGACAAAAATAGATGTATATCAGCCCAAACTAGTACCAAATGTTGGTCTATAAGTCTGAAATTTGGCCCAAAAATTACTTGCCACACACTAAATCTGACTGCATAGGTTTTAGAATTACATCTGGTATACCAGTGGTGTCATATGCGTGATATGTGGTCCAGGAATGCCCAAATACAGCCACAGATGGCTGTATTAGGATATGCTCATATATTTTAAATTAAGG
This sequence comes from Sabellastarte sp. h YS-2021, assembly GCA_964017235.1. NCBI lineage: Eukaryota > Metazoa > Annelida > Polychaeta > Sabellida > Sabellidae > Sabellastarte > Sabellastarte sp. h YS-2021. The sequence continues at coordinate 109,040 of CAXHLB010000231.1, forward strand.
TAGATTCAAGGTTAAAAACCACATTGTTTCCCACAGGAGTCGCTACTGAAATGGATTTTAGTAGTGTGTTCTTTCAGAAATTCATATGTAGCCCAAAGTGCAGGTTCAGGGAGTGTAGTTGGCAAGAGATAGGTAAAATGCCAGATCAGCCCAAAAGACCCCTTAAAGTCGGTCAATCTGGCTGCAATTTTCACAGGAAACTCAGTTCATACCAGAGAATGAATTTGTATTGGGCTGGGCCACTCGAGGGCTACTTTAAGAATTTCAATTTTCGGGGTGTGGGGGGGCCCCTGACCCCCTGAGGTGGTAAATGTCAAATATATCATAATATTACCAATATGAAGCCCAAATTTAATTTTATTCATGTTTTAATAATTAATGAGGATATTTTAGGTACATTTGGAGCATTACATATCTGACCAGAAATTATTTCACCTGAATATTGTTGTAAAAATAGACAAAAATAGATGTATATCAGCCCAAACTAGTACCAAATGTTGGTCTATAAGTCTGAAATTTGGCCCAAAAATTACTTGCCACACACTAAATCTGACTGCATAGGTTTTAGAATTACATCTGGTATACCAGTGGTGTCATATGCGTGATATGTGGTCCAGGAATGCCCAAATACAGCCACAGATGGCTGTATTAGGATATGCTCATATATTTTAAATTAAGGTAGATTCAAGGTTAAAAACCACATTGTTTCCCACAGGAGTCGCTACTGAAATGGATTTTAGTAGTGTGTTCTTTCAGAAATTCATATGTAGCCCAAAGTGCAGGTTCAGGGAGTGTAGTTGGCAAGAGATAGGTAAAATGCCAGATCAGCCCAAAAGACCCCTTAAAGTCGGTCAATCTGGCTGCAATTTTCACAGGAAACTCAGTTCATACCAGAGAATGAATTTGTATTGGGCTGGGCCACTCGAGGGCTACTTTAAGAATTTCAATTTTCGGGGTGTGGGGGGGCCCCTGACCCCCTGAGGTGGTAAATGTCAAATATATCATAATATTACCAATATGAAGCCCAAATTTAATTTTATTCATGTTTTAATAATTAATGAGGATATTTTAGGTACATTTGGAGCATTACATATCTGACCAGAAATTATTTCACCTGAATATTGTTGTAAAAATAGACAAAAATAGATGTATATCAGCCCAAACTAGTACCAAATGTTGGTCTATAAGTCTGAAATTTGGCCCAAAAATTACTTGCCACACACTAAATCTGACTGCATAGGTTTTAGAATTACATCTGGTATACCAGTGGTGTCATATGCGTGATATGTGGTCCAGGAATGCCCAAATACAGCCACAGATGGCTGTATTAGGATATGCTCATATATTTTAAATTAAGGTAGATTCAAGGTTAAAAACCACATTGTTTCCCACAGGAGTCGCTACTGAAATGGATTTTAGTAGTGTGTTCTTTCAGAAATTCATATGTAGCCCAAAGTGCAGGTTCAGGGAGTGTAGTTGGCAAGAGATAGGTAAAATGCCAGATCAGCCCAAAAGACCCCTTAAAGTCGGTCAATCTGGCTGCAATTTTCACAGGAAACTCAGTTCATACCAGAGAATGAATTTGTATTGGGCTGAGCCACTCGAGGGCTACTTTAAGAATTTCAATTTTCGGGGTGTGGGGGGGCCCCTGACCCCCTGAGGTGGTAAATGTCAAATATATCATAATATTACCAATATGAAGCCCAAATTCAATTTTATTCATGTATTAATAATTAATGAGGATATTTTAGGTACATTTGGAGCATTACATATCTGACCAGAAATTATTTCACCTGAATATTGTTGTAAAAATAGACAAAAATAGATGTATATCAGCCCAAACTAGTACCAAATGTTGGTCTATAAGTCTGAAATTTGGCCCAAAAATTACTTGCCACACACTAAATCTGACTGCATAGGTTTTAGAATTACATCTGGTATACCAGTGGTGTCATATGCGTGATATGTGGTCCAGGAATGCCCAAATACAGCCACAGATGGCTGTATTAGGATATGCTCATATATTTTAAATTAAGGTAGATTCAAGGTTAAAAACCACATTGTTTCCCACAGGAGTCGCTACTGAAATGGATTTTAGTAGTGTGTTCTTTCAGAAATTCATATGTAGCCCAAAGTGCAGGTTCAGGGAGTGTAGTTGGCAAGAGATAGGTAAAATGCCAGATCAGCCCAAAAGACCCCTTAAAGTCGGTCAATCTGGCTGCAATTTTCACAGGAAACTCAGTTCATACCAGAGAATGAATTTGTATTGGGCTGAGCCACTCGAGGGCTACTTTAAGAATTTCAATTTTCGGGGTGTGGGGGGGCCCCTGACCCCCTGAGGTGGTAAATGTCAAATATATCATAATATTACCAATATGAAGCCCAAATTCAATTTTATTCATGTATTAATAATTAATGAGGATATTTTAGGTACATTTGGAGCATTACATATCTGACCAGAAATTATTTCACCTGAATATTGTTGTAAAAATAGACAAAAATAGATGTATATCAGCCCAAACTAGTACCAAATGTTGGTCTATAAGTCTGAAATTTGGCCCAAAAATTACTTGCCACACACTAAATCTGACTGCATAGGTTTTAGAATTACATCTGGTATACCAGTGGTGTCATATGCGTGATATGTGGTCCAGGAATGCCCAAATACAGCCACAGATGGCTGTATTAGGATATGCTCATATATTTTAAATTAAGGTAGATTCAAGGTTAAAAACCACATTGTTTCCCACAGGAGTCGCTACTGAAATGGATTTTAGTAGTGTGTTCTTTCAGAAATTCATATGTAGCCCAAAGTGCAGGTTCAGGGAGTGTAGTTGGCAAGAGATAGGTAAAATGCCAGATCAGCCCAAAAGACCCCTTAAAGTCGGTCAATCTGGCTGCAATTTTCACAGGAAACTCAGTTCATACCAGAGAATGAATTTGTATTGGGCTGGGCCACTCGAGGGCTACTTTAAGAATTTCAATTTTCGGCGTGTGGGGGGGGCCCCTGACCCCCTGAGGTGGTAAATGTCAAATATATCATAATATTACCAATATGAAGCCCAAATTTAATTTTATTCATGTTTTAATAATTAATGAGGATATTTTAGGTACATTTGGAGCATTACATATCTGACCAGGAATTATTTCACCTGAATATTGTTGTAAAAATAGACAAAAATAGATGTATATCAGCCCAAACTAGTACCAAATGTTGGTCTATAAGTCTGAAATTTGGCCCAAAAATTACTTGCCACACACTAAATCTGACTGCATAGGTTTTAGAATTACATCTGGTATACCAGTGGTGTCATATGCGTGATATGTGGTCCAGGAATGCCCAAATACAGCCACAGATGGCTGTATTAGGATATGCTCATATATTTTAAATTAAGGTAGATTCAAGGTTAAAAACCACATTGTTTCCCACAGGAGTCGCTACTGAAATGGATTTTAGTAGTGTGTTCTTTCAGAAATTCATATGTAGCCCAAAGTGCAGGTTCAGGGAGTGTAGTTGGCAAGAGATAGGTAAAATGCCAGATCAGCCCAAAAGACCCCTTAAAGTCGGTCAATCTGGCTGCAATTTTCACAGGAAACTCAGTTCATACCAGAGAATGAATTTGTATTGGGCTGGGCCACTCGAGGGCTACTTTAAGAATTTCAATTTTCGGGGTGTGGGGGGGGCCCCTGACCCCCTGAGGTGGTAAATGTCAAATATATCATAATATTACCAATATGAAGCCCAAATTTAATTTTATTCATGTTTTAATAATTAATGAGGATATTTTAGGTACATTTGGAGCATTACATATCTGACCAGAAATTATTTCACCTGAATATTGTTGTAAAAATAGACAAAAATAGATGTATATCAGCCCAAACTAGTACCAAATGTTGGTCTATAAGTCTGAAATTTGGCCCAAAAATTACTTGCCACACACTAAATCTGACTGCATAGGTTTTAGAATTACATCTGGTATACCAGTGGTGTCATATGCGTGATATGTGGTCCAGGAATGCCCAAATACAGCCACAGATGGCTGTATTAGGATATGCTCATATATTTTAAATTAAGGTAGATTCAAGGTTAAAAACCACATTGTTTCCCACAGGAGTCGCTACTGAAATGGATTTTAGTAGTGTGTTCTTTCAGAAATTCATATGTAGCCCAAAGTGCAGGTTCAGGGAGTGTAGTTGGCAAGAGATAGGTAAAATGCCAGATCAGCCCAAAAGACCCCTTAAAGTCGGTCAATCTGGCTGCAATTTTCACAGGAAACTCAGTTCATACCAGAGAATGAATTTGTATTGGGCTGGGCCACTCGAGGGCTACTTTAAGAATTTCAATTTTCGGCGTGTGGGGGGGGCCCCTGACCCCCTGAGGTGGTAAATGTCAAATATATCATAATATTACCAATATGAAGCCCAAATTTAATTTTATTCATGTTTTAATAATTAATGAGGATATTTTAGGTACATTTGGAGCATTACATATCTGACCAGGAATTATTTCACCTGAATATTGTTGTAAAAATAGACAAAAATAGATGTATATCAGCCCAAACTAGTACCAAATGTTGGTCTATAAGTCTGAAATTTGGCCCAAAAATTACTTGCCACACACTAAATCTGACTGCATAGGTTTTAGAATTACATCTGGTATACCAGTGGTGTCATATGCGTGATATGTGGTCCAGGAATGCCCAAATACAGCCACAGATGGCTGTATTAGGATATGCTCATATATTTTAAATTAAGGTAGATTCAAGGTTAAAAACCACATTGTTTCCCACAGGAGTCGCTACTGAAATGGATTTTAGTAGTGTGTTCTTTCAGAAATTCATATGTAGCCCAAAGTGCAGGTTCAGGGAGTGTAGTTGGCAAGAGATAGGTAAAATGCCAGATCAGCCCAAAAGACCCCTTAAAGTCGGTCAATCTGGCTGCAATTTTCACAGGAAACTCAGTTCATACCAGAGAATGAATTTGTATTGGGCTGGGCCACTCGAGGGCTACTTTAAGAATTTCAATTTTCGGGGTGTGGGGGGGGCCCCTGACCCCCTGAGGTGGTAAATGTCAAATATATCATAATATTACCAATATGAAGCCCAAATTTAATTTTATTCATGTTTTAATAATTAATGAGGATATTTTAGGTACATTTGGAGCATTACATATCTGACCAGAAATTATTTCACCTGAATATTGTTGTAAAAATAGACAAAAATAGATGTATATCAGCCCAAACTAGTACCAAATGTTGGTCTATAAGTCTGAAATTTGGCCCAAAAATTACTTGCCACACACTAAATCTGACTGCATAGGTTTTAGAATTACATCTGGTATACCAGTGGTGTCATATGCGTGATATGTGGTCCAGGAATGCCCAAATACAGCCACAGATGGCTGTATTAGGATATGCTCATATATTTTAAATTAAGGTAGATTCAAGGTTAAAAACCACATTGTTTCCCACAGGAGTCGCTACTGAAATGGATTTTAGTAGTGTGTTCTTTCAGAAATTCATATGTAGCCCAAAGTGCAGGTTCAGGGAGTGTAGTTGGCAAGAGATAGGTAAAATGCCAGATCAGCCCAAAAGACCCCTTAAAGTCGGTCAATCTGGCTGCAATTTTCACAGGAAACTCAGTTCATACCAGAGAATGAATTTGTATTGGGCTGGGCCACTCGAGGGCTACTTTAAGAATTTCAATTTTCGGGGTGTGGGGGGGCCCCTGACCCCCTGAGGTGGTAAATGTCAAATATATCATAATATTACCAATATGAAGCCCAAATTTAATTTTATTCATGTTTTAATAATTAATGAGGATATTTTAGGTACATTTGGAGCATTACATATCTGACCAGAAATTATTTCACCTGAATATTGTTGTAAAAATAGACAAAAATAGATGTATATCAGCCCAAACTAGTACCAAATGTTGGTCTATAAGTCTGAAATTTGGCCCAAAAATTACTTGCCACACACTAAATCTGACTGCATAGGTTTTAGAATTACATCTGGTATACCAGTGGTGTCATATGCGTGATATGTGGTCCAGGAATGCCCAAATACAGCCACAGATGGCTGTATTAGGATATGCTCATATATTTTAAATTAAGGTAGATTCAAGGTTAAAAACCACATTGTTTCCCACAGGAGTCGCTACTGAAATGGATTTTAGTAGTGTGTTCTTTCAGAAATTCATATGTAGCCCAAAGTGCAGGTTCAGGGAGTGTAGTTGGCAAGAGATAGGTAAAATGCCAGATCAGCCCAAAAGACCCCTTAAAGTCGATCAATCTGGCTGCAATTTTCACAGGAAACTCAGTTCATACCAGAGAATGAATTTGTATTGGGCTGGGCCACTCGAGGGCTACTTTAAGAATTTCAATTTTCGGGGTGTGGGGGGGGCCCCTGACCCCCTGAGGTGGTAAATGTCAAATATATCATAATATTACCAATATGAAGCCCAAATTTAATTTTATTCATGTTTTAATAATTAATGAGGATATTTTAGGTACATTTGGAGCATTACATATCTGACCAGAAATTATTTCACCTGAATATTGTTGTAAAAATAGACAAAAATAGATGTATATCAGCCCAAACTAGTACCAAATGTTGGTCTATAAGTCTGAAATTTGGCCCAAAAATTACTTGCCACACACTAAATCTGACTGCATAGGTTTTAGAATTACATCTGGTATACCAGTGGTGTCATATGCGTGATATGTGGTCCAGGAATGCCCAAATACAGCCACAGATGGCTGTATTAGGATATGCTCATATATTTTAAATTAAGGTAGATTCAAGGTTAAAAACCACATTGTTTCCCACAGGAGTCGCTACTGAAATGGATTTTAGTAGTGTGTTCTTTCAGAAATTCATATGTAGCCCAAAGTGCAGGTTCAGGGAGTGTAGTTGGCAAGAGATAGGTAAAATGCCAGATCAGCCCAAAAGACCCCTTAAAGTCGGTCAATCTGGCTGCAATTTTCACAGGAAACTCAGTTCATACCAGAGAATGAATTTGTATTGGGCTGGGCCACTCGAGGGCTACTTTAAGAATTTCAATTTTCGGGGTGTGGGGGGGGCCCCTGACCCCCTGAGGTGGTAAATGTCAAATATATCATAATATTACCAATATGAAGCCCAAATTTAATTTTATTCATGTTTTAATAATTAATGAGGATATTTTAGGTACATTTGGAGCATTACATATCTGACCAGAAATTATTTCACCTGAATATTGTTGTAAAAATAGACAAAAATAGATGTATATCAGCCCAAACTAGTACCAAATGTTGGTCTATAAGTCTGAAATTTGGCCCAAAAATTACTTGCCACACACTAAATCTGACTGCATAGGTTTTAGAATTACATCTGGTATACCAGTGGTGTCATATGCGTGATATGTGGTCCAGGAATGCCCAAATACAGCCACAGATGGCTGTATTAGGATATGCTCATATATTTTAAATTAAGGTAGATTCAAGGTTAAAAACCACATTGTTTCCCACAGGAGTCGCTACTGAAATGGATTTTAGTAGTGTGTTCTTTCAGAAATTCATATGTAGCCCAAAGTGCAGGTTCAGGGAGTGTAGTTGGCAAGAGATAGGTAAAATGCCAGATCAGCCCAAAAGACCCCTTAAAGTCGGTCAATCTGGCTGCAATTTTCACAGGAAACTCAGTTCATACCAGAGAATGAATTTGTATTGGGCTGGGCCACTCGAGGGCTACTTTAAGAATTTCAATTTTCGGGGTGTGGGGGGGGCCCCTGACCCCCTGAGGTGGTAAATGTCAAATATATCATAATATTACCAATATGAAGCCCAAATTTAATTTTATTCATGTTTTAATAATTAATGAGGATATTTTAGGTACATTTGGAGCATTACATATCTGACCAGAAATTATTTCACCTGAATATTGTTGTAAAAATAGACAAAAATAGATGTATATCAGCCCAAACTAGTACCAAATGTTGGTCTATAAGTCTGAAATTTGGCCCAAAAATTACTTGCCACACACTAAATCTGACTGCATAGGTTTTAGAATTACATCTGGTATACCAGTGGTGTCATATGCGTGATATGTGGTCCAGGAATGCCCAAATACAGCCACAGATGGCTGTATTAGGATATGCTCATATATTTTAAATTAAGGTAGATTCAAGGTTAAAAACCACATTGTTTCCCACAGGAGTCGCTACTGAAATGGATTTTAGTAGTGTGTTCTTTCAGAAATTCATATGTAGCCCAAAGTGCAGGTTCAGGGAGTGTAGTTGGCAAGAGATAGGTAAAATGCCAGATCAGCCCAAAAGACCCCTTAAAGTCGGTCAATCTGGCTGCAATTTTCACAGGAAACTCAGTTCATACCAGAGAATGAATTTGTATTGGGCTGGGCCACTCGAGGGCTACTTTAAGAATTTCAATTTTCGGGGTGTGGGGGGGCCCCTGACCCCCTGAGGTGGTAAATGTCAAATATATCATAATATTACCAATATGAAGCCCAAATTTAATTTTATTCATGTTTTAATAATTAATGAGGATATTTTAGGTACATTTGGAGCATTACATATCTGACCAGAAATTATTTCACCTGAATATTGTTGTAAAAATAGACAAAAATAGATGTATATCAGCCCAAACTAGTACCAAATGTTGGTCTATAAGTCTGAAATTTGGCCCAAAAATTACTTGCCACACACTAAATCTGACTGCATAGGTTTTAGAATTACATCTGGTATACCAGTGGTGTCATATGCGTGATATGTGGTCCAGGAATGCCCAAATACAGCCACAGATGGCTGTATTAGGATATGCTCATATATTTTAAATTAAGGTAGATTCAAGGTTAAAAACCACATTGTTTCCCACAGGAGTCGCTACTGAAATGGATTTTAGTAGTGTGTTCTTTCAGAAATTCATATGTAGCCCAAAGTGCAGGTTCAGGGAGTGTAGTTGGCAAGAGATAGGTAAAATGCCAGATCAGCCCAAAAGACCCCTTAAAGTCGGTCAATCTGGCTGCAATTTTCACAGGAAACTCAGTTCATACCAGAGAATGAATTTGTATTGGGCTGGGCCACTCGAGGGCTACTTTAAGAATTTCAATTTTCGGGGTGTGGGGGGGCCCCTGACCCCCTGAGGTGGTAAATGTCAAATATATCATAATATTACCAGTATGAAGCCCAAATTTAATTTTATTCATGTTTTAATAATTAATGAGGATATTTTAGGTACATTTGGAGCATTACATATCTGACCAGAAATTATTTCACCTGAATATTGTTGTAAAAATAGACAAAAATAGATGTATATCAGCCCAAACTAGTACCAAATGTTGGTCTATAAGTCTGAAATTTGGCCCAAAAATTACTTGCCACACACTAAATCTGACTGCATAGGTTTTAGAATTACATCTGGTATACCAGTGGTGTCATATGCGTGATATGTGGTCCAGGAATGCCCAAATACAGCCACAGATGGCTGTATTAGGATATGCTCATATATTTTAAATTAAGGTAGATTCAAGGTTAAAAACCACATTGTTTCCCACAGGAGTCGCTACTGAAATGGATTTTAGTAGTGTGTTCTTTCAGAAATTCATATGTAGCCCAAAGTGCAGGTTCAGGGAGTGTAGTTGGCAAGAGATAGGTAAAATGCCAGATCAGCCCAAAAGACTCCTTAAAGTCGGTCAATCTGGCTGCAATTTTCACAGGAAACTCAGTTCATACCAGAGAATGAATTTGTATTGGGCTGGGCCACTCGAGGGCTACTTTAAGAATTTCAATTTTCGGGGTGTGGGGGGGGGGGCCCTGACCCCCTGAGGTGGTAAATGTCAAATATATCATAATATTACCAATATGAAGCCCAAATTTAATTTTATTCATGTTTTAATAATTAATGAGGATATTTTAGGTACATTTGGAGCATTACATATCTGACCAGAAATTATTTCACCTGAATATTGTTGTAAAAATAGACAAAAATAGATGTATATCAGCCCAAACTAGTACCAAATGTTGGTCTATAAGTCTGAAATTTGGCCCAAAAATTACTTGCCACACACTAAATCTGACTGCATAGGTTTTAGAATTACATCTGGTATACCAGTGGTGTCATATGCGTGATATGTGGTCCAGGAATGCCCAAATACAGCCACAGATGGCTGTATTAGGATATGCTCATATATTTTAAATTAAGGTAGATTCAAGGTTAAAAACCACATTGTTTCCCACAGGAGTCGCTACTGAAATGGATTTTAGTAGTGTGTTCTTTCAGAATTTCATATGTAGCCCAAAGTGCAGGTTCAGGGAGTGTAGTTGGCAAGAGATAGGTAAAATGCCAGATCAGCCCAAAAGACCCCTTAAAGTCGGTCAATCTGGCTGCAATTTTCACAGGAAACTCAGTTCATACCAGAGAATGAATTTGTATTGGGCTGGGCCACTCGAGGGCTACTTTAAGAATTTCAATTTTCTGGGTGTGGGGGGGGCCCCTGACCCCCTGAGGTGGTAAATGTCAAATATATCATAATATTACCAATATGAAGCCCAAATTTAATTTTATTCATGTTTTAATAATTAATGAGGATATTTTAGGTACATTTGGAGCATTACATATCTGACCAGAAATTATTTCACCTGAATATTGTTGTAAAAATAGACAAAAATAGATGTATATCAGCCCAAACTAGTACCAAATGTTGGTCTATAAGTCTGAAATTTGGCCCAAAAATTACTTGCCACACACTAAATCTGACTGCATAGGTTTTAGAATTACATCTGGTATACCAGTGGTGTCATATGCGTGATATGTGGTCCAGGAATGCCCAAATACAGCCACAGATGGCTGTATTAGGATATGCTCATATATTTTAAATTAAGGTAGATTCAAGGTTAAAAACCACATTGTTTCCCACAGGAGTCGCTACTGAAATGGATTTTAGTAGTGTGTTCTTTCAGAAATTCATATGTAGCCCAAAGTGCAGGTTCAGGGAGTGTAGTTGGCAAGAGATAGGTAAAATGCCAGATCAGCCCAAAAGACCCCTTAAAGTCGGTCAATCTGGCTGCAATTTTCACAGGAAACTCAGTTCATACCAGAGAATGAATTTGTATTGGGCTGGGCCACTCGAGGGCTACTTTAAGAATTTCAATTTTCGGGGTGTGGGGGGGGCCCCTGACCCCCTGAGGTGGTAAATGTCAAATATATCATAATATTACCAATATGAAGCCCAAATTTAATTTTATTCATGTTTTAATAATTAATGAGGATATTTTAGGTACATTTGGAGCATTACATATCTGACCAGAAATTATTTCACCTGAATATTGTTGTAAAAATAGACAAAAATAGATGTATATCAGCCCAAACTAGTACCAAATGTTGGTCTATAAGTCTGAAATTTGGCCCAAAAATTACTTGCCACACACTAAATCTGACTGCATAGGTTTTAGAATTACATCTGGTATACCAGTGGTGTCATATGCGTGATATGTGGTCCAGGAATGCCCAAATACAGCCACAGATGGCTGTATTAGGATATGCTCATATATTTTAAATTAAGGTAGATTCAAGGTTAAAAACCACATTGTTTCCCACAGGAGTCGCTACTGAAATGGATTTTAGTAGTGTGTTCTTTCAGAAATTCATATGTAGCCCAAAGTGCAGGTTCAGGGAGTGTAGTTGGCAAGAGATAGGTAAAATGCCAGATCAGCCCAAAAGACCCCTTAAAGTCGGTCAATCTGGCTGCAATTTTCACAGGAAACTCAGTTCATACCAGAGAATGAATTTGTATTGGGCTGGGCCACTCGAGGGCTACTTTAAGAATTTCAATTTTCGGGGTGTGGGGGGGCCCCTGACCCCCTGAGGTGGTAAATGTCAAATATATCATAATATTACCAATATGAAGCCCAAATTTAATTTTATTCATGTTTTAATAATTAATGAGGATATTTTAGGTACATTTGGAGCATTACATATCTGACCAGAAATTATTTCACCTGAATATTGTTGTAAAAATAGACAAAAATAGATGTATATCAGCCCAAACTAGTACCAAATGTTGGTCTATAAGTCTGAAATTTGGCCCAAAAATTACTTGCCACACACTAAATCTGACTGCATAGGTTTTAGAATTACATCTGGTATACCAGTGGTGTCATATGCGTGATATGTGGTCCAGGAATGCCCAAATACAGCCACAGATGGCTGTATTAGGATATGCTCATATATTTTAAATTAAGGTAGATTCAAGGTTAAAAACCACATTGTTTCCCACAGGAGTCGCTACTGAAATGGATTTTAGTAGTGTGTTCTTTCAGAAATTCATATGTAGCCCAAAGTGCAGGTTCAGGGAGTGTAGTTGGCAAGAGATAGGTAAAATGCCAGATCAGCCCAAAAGACCCCTTAAAGTCGGTCAATCTGGCTGCAATTTTCACAGGAAACTCAGTTCATACCAGAGAATGAATTTGTATTGGGCTGGGCCACTCGAGGGCTACTTTAAGAATTTCAATTTTCGGGGTGTGGGGGGGCCCCTGACCCCCTGAGGTGGTAAATGTCAAATATATCATAATATTACCAGTATGAAGCCCAAATTTAATTTTATTCATGTTTTAATAATTAATGAGGATATTTTAGGTACATTTGGAGCATTACATATCTGACCAGAAATTATTTCACCTGAATATTGTTGTAAAAATAGACAAAAATAGATGTATATCAGCCCAAACTAGTACCAAATGTTGGTCTATAAGTCTGAAATTTGGCCCAAAAATTACTTGCCACACACTAAATCTGACTGCATAGGTTTTAGAATTACATCTGGTATACCAGTGGTGTCATATGCGTGATATGTGGTCCAGGAATGCCCAAATACAGCCACAGATGGCTGTATTAGGATATGCTCATATATTTTAAATTAAGGTAGATTCAAGGTTAAAAACCACATTGTTTCCCACAGGAGTCGCTACTGAAATGGATTTTAGTAGTGTGTTCTTTCAGAAATTCATATGTAGCCCAAAGTGCAGGTTCAGGGAGTGTAGTTGGCAAGAGATAGGTAAAATGCCAGATCAGCCCAAAAGACCCCTTAAAGTCGGTCAATCTGGCTGCAATTTTCACAGGAAACTCAGTTCATACCAGAGAATGAATTTGTATTGGGCTGGGCCACTCGAGGGCTACTTTAAGAATTTCAATTTTCGGGGTGTGGGGGGGGGGCCCTGACCCCCTGAGGTGGTAAATGTCAAATATATCATAATATTACCAATATGAAGCCCAAATTTAATTTTATTCATGTTTTAATAATTAATGAGGATATTTTAGGTACATTTGGAGCATTACATATCTGACCAGAAATTATTTCACCTGAATATTGTTGTAAAAATAGACAAAAATAGATGTATATCAGCCCAAACTAGTACCAAATGTTGGTCTATAAGTCTGAAATTTGGCCCAAAAATTACTTGCCACACACTAAATCTGACTGCATAGGTTTTAGAATTACATCTGGTATACCAGTGGTGTCATATGCGTGATATGTGGTCCAGGAATGCCCAAATACAGCCACAGATGGCTGTATTAGGATATGCTCATATATTTTAAATTAAGGTAGATTCAAGGTTAAAAACCACATTGTTTCCCACAGGAGTCGCTACTGAAATGGATTTTAGTAGTGTGTTCTTTCAGAAATTCATATGTAGCCCAAAGTGCAGGTTCAGGGAGTGTAGTTGGCAAGAGATAGGTAAAATGCCAGATCAGCCCAAAAGACCCCTTAAAGTCGGTCAATCTGGCTGCAATTTTCACAGGAAACTCAGTTCATACCAGAGAATGAATTTGTATTGGGCTGGGCCACTCGAGGGCTACTTTAAGAATTTCAATTTTCGGGGTGTGGGGGGGGGGGCCCCTGACCCCCTGAGGTGGTAAATGTCAAATATATCATAATATTACCAATATGAAGCCCAAATTTAATTTTATTCATGTTTTAATAATTAATGAGGATATTTTAGGTACATTTGGAGCATTACATATCTGACCAGAAATTATTTCACCTGAATATTGTTGTAAAAATAGACAAAAATAGATGTATATCAGCCCAAACTAGTACCAAATGTTGGTCTATAAGTCTGAAATTTGGCCCAAAAATTACTTGCCACACACTAAATCTGACTGCATAGGTTTTAGAATTACATCTGGTATACCAGTGGTGTCATATGCGTGATATGTGGTCCAGGAATGCCCAAATACAGCCACAGATGGCTGTATTAGGATATGCTCATATATTTTAAATTAAGGTAGATTCAAGGTTAAAAACCACATTGTTTCCCACAGGAGTCGCTACTGAAATGGATTTTAGTAGTGTGTTCTTTCAGAAATTCATATGTAGCCCAAAGTGCAGGTTCAGGGAGTGTAGTTGGCAAGAGATAGGTAAAATGCCAGATCAGCCCAAAAGACCCCTTAAAGTCGGTCAATCTGGCTGCAATTTTCACAGGAAACTCAGTTCATACCAGAGAATGAATTTGTATTGGGCTGGGCCACTCGAGGGCTACTTTAAGAATTTCAATTTTCGGGGTGTGGGGGGGGGCCCCTGACCCCCTGAGGTGGTAAATGTCAAATATATCATAATATTACCAATATGAAGCCCAAATTTAATTTTATTCATGTTTTAATAATTAATGAGGATATTTTAGGTACATTTGGAGCATTACATATCTGACCAGAAATTATTTCACCTGAATATTGTTGTAAAAATAGACAAAAATAGATGTATATCAGCCCAAACTAGTACCAAATGTTGGTCTATAAGTCTGAAATTTGGCCCAAAAATTACTTGCCACACACTAAATCTGACTGCATAGGTTTTAGAATTACATCTGGTATACCAGTGGTGTCATATGCGTGATATGTGGTCCAGGAATGCCCAAATACAGCCACAGATGGCTGTATTAGGATATGCTCATATATTTTAAATTAAGGTAGATTCAAGGTTAAAAACCACATTGTTTCCCACAGGAGTCGCTACTGAAATGGATTTTAGTAGTGTGTTCTTTCAGAAATTCATATGTAGCCCAAAGTGCAGGTTCAGGGAGTGTAGTTGGCAAGAGATAGGTAAAATGCCAGATCAGCCCAAAAGACCCCTTAAAGTCGGTCAATCTGGCTGCAATTTTCACAGGAAACTCAGTTCATACCAGAGAATGAATTTGTATTGGGCTGGGCCACTCGAGGGCTACTTTAAGAATTTCAATTTTCGGGGTGTGGGGGGGGCCCCTGACCCCCTGAGGTGGTAAATGTCAAATATATCATAATATTACCAATATGAAGCCCAAATTTAATTTTATTCATGTTTTAATAATTAATGAGGATATTTTAGGTACATTTGGAGCATTACATATCTGACCAGAAATTATTTCACCTGAATATTGTTGTAAAAATAGACAAAAATAGATGTATATCAGCCCAAACTAGTACCAAATGTTGGTCTATAAGTCTGAAATTTGGCCCAAAAATTACTTGCCACACACTAAATCTGACTGCATAGGTTTTAGAATTACATCTGGTATACCAGTGGTGTCATATGCGTGATATGTGGTCCAGGAATGCCCAAATACAGCCACAGATGGCTGTATTAGGATATGCTCATATATTTTAAATTAAGGTAGATTCAAGGTTAAAAACCACATTGTTTCCCACAGGAGTCGCTACTGAAATGGATTTTAGTAGTGTGTTCTTTCAGAAATTCATATGTAGCCCAAAGTGCAGGTTCAGGGAGTGTAGTTGGCAAGAGATAGGTAAAATGCCAGATCAGCCCAAAAGACCCCTTAAAGTCGGTCAATCTGGCTGCAATTTTCACAGGAAACTCAGTTCATACCAGAGAATGAATTTGTATTGGGCTGGGCCACTCGAGGGCTACTTTAAGAATTTCAATTTTCGGGGTGTGGGGGGGCCCCTGACCCCCTGAGGTGGTAAATGTCAAATATATCATAATATTACCAATATGAAGCCCAAATTTAATTTTATTCATGTTTTAATAATTAATGAGGATATTTTAGGTACATTTGGAGCATTACATATCTGACCAGAAATTATTTCACCTGAATATTGTTGTAAAAATAGACAAAAATAGATGTATATCAGCCCAAACTAGTACCAAATGTTGGTCTATAAGTCTGAAATTTGGCCCAAAAATTACTTGCCACACACTAAATCTGACTGCATAGGTTTTAGAATTACATCTGGTATACCAGTGGTGTCATATGCGTGATATGTGGTCCAGGAATGCCCAAATACAGCCACAGATGGCTGTATTAGGATATGTTAAGTTAAGTTAAGTTAAAAAATTTTGGTGCTTAAACACCTTGGTGTCATACAGCACCATTAAAACTAATAAGTACATTAACTAAAATATATACAACATCAATAAATACAAGTAAAATGGAGAACTATACAAAAAACAATCAATAGAAATACAATACACTTTACTGGTCAAAAAACCAAAACAAATGACTAGATAAGGAAAGTAAAAATAACATAGAAAATATAAAATATATCATAATACAATAGAATACAAATACGACTAGACTACACAAAATAGATATACATATATCACAGACAAAACAAGAAAACTAGAAAACACACAATAACTTAACAAAAATTACGACAATACAAAATAAATTAGATTGCTAAAATTTATAAAATAATCCACATTCTTTTAAATAATTACATATAACTTTAATGTTTCCATATAGTAAGTCTTTTAAATTATTTATGTTTCTATAGTATTTAATTCTTGTGTCACGTAGGTCGATACAGTCTAGTAATATGTGTTTCACTGTATCAGGACAATGACATGGAATGCACCAGGGCATATCTTCACCTTTCAACAGATAACTATGGGTGAAATAAGTGTGTCCTATACGGGCTCGTGTTATAACTATTTCTTCCCTACGAGATAAATCCCTCCAAACATAAAAATCTCCAACAGTAGGGTTTATTTGGAATAGTTTATTATCAGGACACGCATTCCATTGAGCTTGCCACTTCTGCTTAAAAACACTATTTACATTTACTTTCAAGTCTGTATAGGGGACTTTCAAGTCTAAAACATTAAAATTCAAGGCCTGTTTGGCAAGCTCATCTGCTTTTTCATTGCCCTTTATGCCTACATGACTAGGAACCCAAGCTAAAACAACTTTCTTATTTACTGAACAACAATCATTAAAAAGCTTTAAAATATCTTGAATAAAAGGATGATCACAGTTGTTGCTATCAAGAGCTTGAAGACTAGATAAAGAGTCACAAAATATGATAAAACGATCCTCATCACAATTTTTAACTATATTAAAAGCCATTTTCAGAGCCTGTAATTCAGCTGTGAATATGCTAGCATTGCCAGGAAGTCTGACCTGGGCACTGAGGCCATCAGATGTAGCAGCTGCAGCAACCCTATTTTCTGTTTTCGATCCATCAGTATATATAGCCCTATGGTCAGAGTAATAGCTTCTTAACTCAGCAAATAGACTTTGAAACATACAATCATCACCAAGATGTTTCTTTTGATGTGTGAGATATAAGTCTATGTGAGGTTTCTGTATAGTCCAGGGTGGGTCATCTGGCAATGACACAGTCTGAATTAGATCCAGCTGAGGACAGACAACAGACAAATCTTCCTCTACTCGATGCCCAAAAGATCTTATTGCAGATGGTTTCTTATCATACAGATCATATAACTGAGGGTTAAAAACAACATCGTAAGCTGGATTGTCAGGATTACTTCTCAATTTCAAAGCATACTGAATACATAATTTATCAAACCTTAAATACAAGGGTGGCTCATTTGCCTCTACATACAAGCTTTGCATTGGAGAAGTCCTGAAGGCTCCCAGGCATATTCTCAAGCCCTGGTTTTGAATGGGTTCCAATTTCTTAAGATAAGACTTACGAGCAGAACTAAAAACAGCACAACCATAGTCCAATCTAGAACGAACAAATGAACGATAAAGTCTCATTAAAACACTTCTATCTGCTCCCCAATCCATTTTGGCAACTACTTTCAGTAAGTTCATGGCTTTTTCACATTTCTGGCGAATATAATCAATGTGTGCCTTAAAATTCAGTTTACTGTCAAATATAACACCAAGGAACTTAGTTTGTGACACAACAGGGATTTGTGAGTTATATATTGTCAATGTTGGGTCTGGATGAAGTTTTCTTTTATTACAGAAATGCATGCAAACAGTTTTGGTTTTAGAAAATTTAAAACCATTTTCATCAGCCCATTTCTCTACTTTATTCAAACACAATTGAAGTTGCCTTTCTATTGAAGCCATATTTCTAGAAGAACAAGTGATTGAGAAATCATCAACAAAAAGAGACTTTTCAAAGCTAGCTGGAATCACATCAGCAATACTGTTAATCTTTAAAATAAATAATGTAACAGAGAGGATGCTGCCCTGGGGAACACCCATCTCTTGCCCATGTATATCTGAATAAACGGATCCTAAACGAACTCTAAAAACTCTGTTTGATAAAAAATTCTGAATAAACATGGGCATTCGCCCCCTTAGGCCTACTTTATGTAGATCTCTTATAACGCCATACTTCCATACTGTATCGTAGGCTTTTTCTAAATCAAAAAATACAGAGACTACATGGTTGCCTTTTAAAAAGGAATCTCTAATAAAAGATTCAAGTCTTATTAATTGGTCTGTTGTAGTTCGACCTTTTCTAAAACCACTTTGATATTTTGTTAAAATATTATTTTTCTCAAGGAACCAAACTAGTCTAGTATTAATCATTCTTTCCATGGTTTTGCATAAACAGCTCGTCAGAGATATGGGGCGGTAATTGGACGGGTTTTTTGGGTCTTTGCCTGGTTTAGAAATAGGTATTACAGTGGCCTCTTTCCAGCATTCAGGAATTTCACCTGAAGCCCATATATCATTAAATACATCAAGTAACACCATAAGTGAGTCTCTTGGTAGATGTTTTAGCAGCTGATAATGGATCTCATCTGGACCAGTGGCTGTATCATGAGACTTTTTCATAGCATCACATAGTTCTCTAATTGTAAATGGTACATTGTAGTTTTCAGAGTTGTCTGTGTCAAAATCCAAGTGTTCTTTTTCAGTTTTCTCTTTATATTTTTGAAACTCTGTACGGTAATTGTTGCTGCTAGAATTCTTGTGGATTTCTTCGGCCAACCTATTTGCTATATCAACTCTTTCTGTTACTTTTGTCCCATCATTATTTTCCAGATGGTGTATTGTGGTGTTACTTTGTTTGCCACTTATTTTCCTTATCATTTCCCATACCTTCTTTGCTGGTGTCTTTACATTTAGTTTTGATACATATTCATGCCACGATTTCCTTTTATTTTCTTTAATTATTTTACGAGCATTAGCTCGACAGGTTTTATATGCATTTATGTTATCCGATGTAGGATTTATACGGCATTTATCCATTGCATTTTGACGAGCCTTAACAGCTTTTTTGCATTCACTGTTAAACCATGGTTTGTAGCTACCAGTGGACTGTCCAGTTGACTTTGGCACACATTTTGTTGCTATGTCATTTAACTTATTTAAAAATGCAGGAAACTTTTCTGTAGAGTCAGTAAAATTATGTCTATTAATATCCAGAGAACACTGAAGTTTGAATTTTGGCCAATCAGCCTTTTTAAGATTCCAACGAGGAACATTGTCCTTAGGCATACTCTTAACTATATCAATTAAAATAGGAAAATGGTCACTACCACACTGATCTGAATGGACCTGCCATGTAAAATCAAGAAAAACAGATGCAGAACATAAAGACAAATCTATTGAGGTGAATGAACCTGATGCAGGATGAAAGTAGGTAGGTGACTTGTCATTAAGTAAACAAATATTTGAGGATTCAAGAAGATGTTCCACCTTATAGCCTAAACTATTAGACGAGGAACAACCCCACAAATCACTATGTGCATTAAAATCTCCAATAAATAGAAAAGGTGCAGGTAACTGGTTGACTAGATTATCAATATCACTTTGTGCAACATTAAAACGTGGTGGAATATATACATTACATACAGTTATAGTTTTATGCAGAGATACTTTTACAGCAACTGCCTGCAGTTCTGTATCTAACTCAAGTACCTCATGGGGTATACCTTTCTTAACAAAAATAGAGCAGCCACCAGTGGCTCTCCCATCTACTTCAGACATACAAGTTTTAAAATAATGATCAAATCCTCTAATATTTACATTATCTGTTTCTTTAAAATGAGTTTCCTGTAATGCTAAAATGTAGGGTCTAAAATTGGAAATTAAATTTTTAATTTCTTCAAAATTTGGCCTAAAGCCACGACAGTTCCACTGTATTATACTTTTATTTTTGTTTGGTTCCATTATTTACACTTTTATTGCCACTCCGCCCTTGTGAACTTGTGATTGGGGATTCTTCGACACTCATTTCACTGTCACTATCACTCAAAACATCATATTTGTTGTATTGTTTAATAGGGTCATTAGATCCCTTATGTTGTTTCGTCAAATATACTTTGCTTTGACTTATTTTCAGTTTAATAGGGTCATTTTGAGATGCACTTGTCTGACTTGATGAACTTGTTTTAGTCACTTTAGGTGTCTGTTTTTCAACTGCACACTTTTTTGGTTGTTTTGTGCCTTCTGGCCAAGTCATTTCTGTTTGTGTTTCCACTGTTGCTGTTTTCACCACAGGTTTGGTTGCTGCAGCTGCCTGGGCATATGTTGTTTTCACAGAATTAAATATGTCCATCTGTTTCTTCGCTTCTATGTATGAAATTCCTCTTTCTGTCTTGATTCTTTGAATTTCCTTTTCTTCTTTCCATTTTGGACATTCTTTATTATTTGATTCATGCTTACCTTGGCAATTGACACATTTTGCTTCATTCTTGCATTCTTGATGGTCTGTGTGATCTTCTTGCCCACATTTAGTGCAAACTTCATTCTTTCTGCAGTTGAATTTAGTATGACCAAACTTTTGACACTTGTAGCACCTCACAGGATTTGGGATAAATTGTGACACAGCCACCCTATAGTAACCCACCCTGATGTATTTAGGTAAGGTCTGGCTTTGAAATGTCAATATAAAGGTCCCTGTTGGTTTTCTCTGTCCATCTCTAAATACCGAAATCCTGTCTAGTTTGATGACACCTTCAGTTTTCAGGCCTTCTAATATTTCGTCATCAGTACAGTCTTTTATGTCTGGGCATCTAATGACCCCTTTCTTAGTGTTTAAACTGTAATGTGGTGAAACATCGATTGGGATAGCATTGTCCATTGTCAGATTCAATTTTGTAGTTTTCAGTAATTTCTGGCTCTGTGTTTCCTTGTCCACTTCCACCAAAATGCTTCCATTCCTTAACTTCTTTATGTTAAATGGATCAGAACCAAGTATAGCAACAATGGCTTTGTTAACAGCAAATGGTGACAGTTTGTATAAAGGTCTTTCATCATTTGTACCTTTAATAAGCAGGAAACGTGGCCATGAGCAAATCTGAGCAGAATCAAAGTCCGTAGTCGTAATATCAGGTCTAGATCTTTTCCTATCAATCAGTAGAGAGTGTTGAGTTGCCATAATGTAGTAAAGATTTTTCGTTGCCAATGCTCTCCACCCACCCTTCGAGCCCAATAAGGGGATATCATAATAGTGTGGAGCTGAGCCCTGCACACTGATATCAGAGATACATTAGCAATATACTCAAAGAACACATAAAAAGTGAACCTTGATTGACCTGTTAAGCAGCCGCCTTCTAGATACTCCAAACCAAAGCACAGACCAAACACCTTCAGAATACAACAATCAAGTACAACAGTATAAACCATTACAAACAACAAGCCATCACTAATTTGGAGTATTAGGGCTTGGCACTACCAGCCGATTGATTAAGCCAGGCCATCTTAACCTTCCGACTAAGTGAAATTGAGGCCAAAGCTGTGTATTGCCTCCTCAATGCCGCAACAAAGTATTGGCTCAACAGCCAGGACCCTCTCTTCCACTGACACGGATCGCAACCCACGGCAAACAGGCTGCCCCCAATTAGTCGCCTCTTACGACACGCAGGAGGATACGTTGGGCCTATTCTACATCCCCGGACCCACAGGGGGATGTATTAGGATATGCTCATATATTTTAAATTAAGGTAGATTCAAGGTTAAAAACCACATTGTTTCCCACAGGAGTCGCTACTGAAATGGATTTTAGTAGTGTGTTCTTTCAGAAATTCATATGTAGCCCAAAGTGCAGGTTCAGGGAGTGTAGTTGGCAAGAGATAGGTAAAATGCCAGATCAGCCCAAAAGACCCCTTAAAGTCGGTCAATCTGGCTGCAATTTTCACAGGAAACTCAGTTCATACCAGAGAATGAATTTGTATTGGGCTGGGCCACTCGAGGGCTACTTTAAGAATTTCAATTTTCGGGGTGTGGGGGGGGGGGGGGGGCCCTGACCCCCTGAGGTGGTAAATGTCAAATATATCATAATATTACCAATATGAAGCCCAAATTTAATTTTATTCATGTTTTAATAATTAATGAGGATATTTTAGGTACATTTGGAGCATTACATATCTGACCAGAAATTATTTCACCTGAATATTGTTGTAAAAATAGACAAAAATAGATGTATATCAGCCCAAACTAGTACCAAATGTTGGTCTATAAGTCTGAAATTTGGCCGAAAAATTACTTGCCACACACTAAATCTGACTGCATAGGTTTTAGAATTACATCTGGTATACCAGTGGTGTCATATGCGTGATATGTGGTCCAGGAATGCCCAAATACAGCCACAGATGGCTGTATTAGGATATGCTCATATATTTTAAATTAAGGTAGATTCAAGGTTAAAAACCACATTGTTTCCCACAGGAGTCGCTACTGAAATGGATTTTAGTAGTGTGTTCTTTCAGAAATTCATATGTAGCCCAAAGTGCAGGTTCAGGGAGTGTAGTTGGCAAGAGATAGGTAAAATGCCAGATCAGCCCAAAAGACCCCTTAAAGTCGGTCAATCTGGCTGCAATTTTCACAGGAAACTCAGTTCATACCAGAGAATGAATTTGTATTGGGCTGGGCCACTCGAGGGCTACTTTAAGAATTTCAATTTTCGGGGTGTGGGGGGGGGGCCCCTGACCCCCTGAGGTGGTAAATGTCAAATATATCATAATATTACCAATATGAAGCCCAAATTTAATTTTATTCATGTTTTAATAATTAATGAGGATATTTTAGGTACATTTGGAGCATTACATATCTGACCAGAAATTATTTCACCTGAATATTGTTGTAAAAATAGACAAAAATAGATGTATATCAGCCCAAACTAGTACCAAATGTTGGTCTATAAGTCTGAAATTTGGCCCAAAAATTACTTGCCACACACTAAATCTGACTGCATAGGTTTTAGAATTACATCTGGTATACCAGTGGTGTCATATGCGTGATATGTGGTCCAGGAATGCCCAAATACAGCCACAGATGGCTGTATTAGGATATGCTCATATATTTTAAATTAAGGTAGATTCAAGGTTAAAAACCACATTGTTTCCCACAGGAGTCGCTACTGAAATGGATTTTAGTAGTGTGTTCTTTCAGAAATTCATATGTAGCCCAAAGTGCAGGTTCAGGGAGTGTAGTTGGCAAGAGATAGGTAAAATGCCAGATCAGCCCAAAAGACCCCTTAAAGTCGGTCAATCTGGCTGCAATTTTCACAGGAAACTCAGTTCATACCAGAGAATGAATTTGTATTGGGCTGGGCCACTCGAGGGCTACTTTAAGAATTTCAATTTTCGGGGTGTGGGGGGGGGGGGCCCCTGACCCCCTGAGGTGGTAAATGTCAAATATATCATAATATTACCAATATGAAGCCCAAATTTAATTTTATTCATGTTTTAATAATTAATGAGGATATTTTAGGTACATTTGGAGCATTACATATCTGACCAGAAATTATTTCACCTGAATATTGTTGTAAAAATAGACAAAAATAGATGTATATCAGCCCAAACTAGTACCAAATGTTGGTCTATAAGTCTGAAATTTGGCCCAAAAATTACTTGCCACACACTAAATCTGACTGCATAGGTTTTAGAATTACATCTGGTATACCAGTGGTGTCATATGCGTGATATGTGGTCCAGGAATGCCCAAATACAGCCACAGATGGCTGTATTAGGATATGCTCATATATTTTAAATTAAGGTAGATTCAAGGTTAAAAACCACATTGTTTCCCACAGGAGTCGCTACTGAAATGGATTTTAGTAGTGTGTTCTTTCAGAAATTCATATGTAGCCCAAAGTGCAGGTTCAGGGAGTGTAGTTGGCAAGAGATAGGTAAAATGCCAGATCAGCCCAAAAGACCCCTTAAAGTCGGTCAATCTGGCTGCAATTTTCACAGGAAACTCAGTTCATACCAGAGAATGAATTTGTATTGGGCTGGGCCACTCGAGGGCTACTTTAAGAATTTCAATTTTCGGGGTGTGGGGGGGGGGGCCCCTGACCCCCTGAGGTGGTAAATGTCAAATATATCATAATATTACCAATATGAAGCCCAAATTTAATTTTATTCATGTTTTAATAATTAATGAGGATATTTTAGGTACATTTGGAGCATTACATATCTGACCAGAAATTATTTCACCTGAATATTGTTGTAAAAATAGACAAAAATAGATGTATATCAGCCCAAACTAGTACCAAATGTTGGTCTATAAGTCTGAAATTTGGCCCAAAAATTACTTGCCACACACTAAATCTGACTGCATAGGTTTTAGAATTACATCTGGTATACCAGTGGTGTCATATGCGTGATATGTGGTCCAGGAATGCCCAAATACAGCCACAGATGGCTGTATTAGGATATGCTCATATATTTTAAATTAAGGTAGATTCAAGGTTAAAAACCACATTGTTTCCCACAGGAGTCGCTACTGAAATGGATTTTAGTAGTGTGTTCTTTCAGAAATTCATATGTAGCCCAAAGTGCAGGTTCAGGGAGTGTAGTTGGCAAGAGATAGGTAAAATGCCAGATCAGCCCAAAAGACCCCTTAAAGTCGGTCAATCTGGCTGCAATTTTCACAGGAAACTCAGTTCATACCAGAGAATGAATTTGTATTGGGCTGGGCCACTCGAGGGCTACTTTAAGAATTTCAATTTTCGGGGTGTGGGGGGGCCCCTGACCCCCTGAGGTGGTAAATGTCAAATATATCATAATATTACCAATATGAAGCCCAAATTTAATTTTATTCATGTTTTAATAATTAATGAGGATATTTTAGGTACATTTGGAGCATTACATATCTGACCAGAAATTATTTCACCTGAATATTGTTGTAAAAATAGACAAAAATAGATGTATATCAGCCCAAACTAGTACCAAATGTTGGTCTATAAGTCTGAAATTTGGCCCAAAAATTACTTGCCACACACTAAATCTGACTGCATAGGTTTTAGAATTACATCTGGTATACCAGTGGTGTCATATGCGTGATATGTGGTCCAGGAATGCCCAAATACAGCCACAGATGGCTGTATTAGGATATGCTCATATATTTTAAATTAAGGTAGATTCAAGGTTAAAAACCACATTGTTTCCCACAGGAGTCGCTACTGAAATGGATTTTAGTAGTGTGTTCTTTCAGAAATTCATATGTAGCCCAAAGTGCAGGTTCAGGGAGTGTAGTTGGCAAGAGATAGGTAAAATGCCAGATCAGCCCAAAAGACCCCTTAAAGTCGGTCAATCTGGCTGCAATTTTCACAGGAAACTCAGTTCATACCAGAGAATGAATTTGTATTGGGCTGGGCCACTCGAGGGCTACTTTAAGAATTTCAATTTTCGGGGTGTGGGGGGGCCCCTGACCCCCTGAGGTGGTAAATGTCAAATATATCATAATATTACCAATATGAAGCCCAAATTTAATTTTATTCATGTTTTAATAATTAATGAGGATATTTTAGGTACATTTGGAGCATTACATATCTGACCAGAAATTATTTCACCTGAATATTGTTGTAAAAATAGACAAAAATAGATGTATATCAGCCCAAACTAGTACCAAATGTTGGTCTATAAGTTAGACGGGAACCAGCCACCTTTAACAATAAAGGGACTGGTATCGGCCACGATGGCCTTGACATATATCATTGCTAGCCATCATTATCGGGAAATATCGATCATTATTTTAATTGCTTATATGCTTTTTGTATGTATTTACAACATTTTAAACATTTATTATTGAAATTATAACATCAAATATTGTGAATTAAACTTTAAAATATTTTGAAATGACAATAATGTTTAGAAGCAAATACATGTTTGGGTGATAATAGAAGATCGACAGCACTTAAACTTCCAAACTGGTTCACGTTTTTAGTTAGGGAACTACGGAAGCGTAGTACCCAAGATGGTGGGCGATACCCGACCCTATATTGCAGAGTAGGGTCGGCGGAAACCAGACTAGTCTATAAGTCTGAAATTTGGCCCAAAAATTACTTGCCACACACTAAATCTGACTGCATAGGTTTTAGAATTACATCTGGTATACCAGTGGTGTCATATGCGTGATATGTGGTCCAGGAATGCCCAAATACAGCCACAGATGGCTGTATTAGGATATGCTCATATATTTTAAATTAAGGTAGATTCAAGGTTAAAAACCACATTGTTTCCCACAGGAGTCGCTACTGAAATGGATTTTAGTAGTGTGTTCTTTCAGAAATTCATATGTAGCCCAAAGTGCAGGTTCAGGGAGTGTAGTTGGCAAGAGATAGGTAAAATGCCAGATCAGCCCAAAAGACCCCTTAAAGTCGGTCAATCTGGCTGCAATTTTCACAGGAAACTCAGTTCATACCAGAGAATGAATTTGTATTGGGCTGGGCCACTCGAGGGCTACTTTAAGAATTTCAATTTTCGGGGTGTGGGGGGGCCCCTGACCCCCTGAGGTGGTAAATGTCAAATATATCATAATATTACCAATATGAAGCCCAAATTTAATTTTATTCATGTTTTAATAATTAATGAGGATATTTTAGGTACATTTGGAGCATTACATATCTGACCAGAAATTATTTCACCTGAATATTGTTGTAAAAATAGACAAAAATAGATGTATATCAGCCCAAACTAGTACCAAATGTTGGTCTATAAGTCTGAAATTTGGCCCAAAAATTACTTGCCACACACTAAATCTGACTGCATAGGTTTTAGAATTACATCTGGTATACCAGTGGTGTCATATGCGTGATATGTGGTCCAGGAATGCCCAAATACAGCCACAGATGGCTGTATTAGGATATGCTCATATATTTTAAATTAAGGTAGATTCAAGGTTAAAAACCACATTGTTTCCCACAGGAGTCGCTACTGAAATGGATTTTAGTAGTGTGTTCTTTCAGAAATTCATATGTAGCCCAAAGTGCAGGTTCAGGGAGTGTAGTTGGCAAGAGATAGGTAAAATGCCAGATCAGCCCAAAAGACCCCTTAAAGTCGGTCAATCTGGCTGCAATTTTCACAGGAAACTCAGTTCATACCAGAGAATGAATTTGTATTGGGCTGGGCCACTCGAGGGCTACTTTAAGAATTTCAATTTTCGGGGTGTGGGGGGGCCCCTGACCCCCTGAGGTGGTAAATGTCAAATATATCATAATATTACCAATATGAAGCCCAAATTTAATTTTATTCATGTTTTAATAATTAATGAGGATATTTTAGGTACATTTGGAGCATTACATATCTGACCAGAAATTATTTCACCTGAATATTGTTGTAAAAATAGACAAAAATAGATGTATATCAGCCCAAACTAGTACCAAATGTTGGTCTATAAGTCTGAAATTTGGCCCAAAAATTACTTGCCACACACTAAATCTGACTGCATAGGTTTTAGAATTACATCTGGTATACCAGTGGTGTCATATGCGTGATATGTGGTCCAGGAATGCCCAAATACAGCCACAGATGGCTGTATTAGGATATGCTCATATATTTTAAATTAAGGTAGATTCAAGGTTAAAAACCACATTGTTTCCCACAGGAGTCGCTACTGAAATGGATTTTAGTAGTGTGTTCTTTCAGAAATTCATATGTAGCCCAAAGTGCAGGTTCAGGGAGTGTAGTTGGCAAGAGATAGGTAAAATGCCAGATCAGCCCAAAAGACCCCTTAAAGTCGGTCAATCTGGCTGCAATTTTCACAGGAAACTCAGTTCATACCAGAGAATGAATTTGTATTGGGCTGGGCCACTCGAGGGCTACTTTAAGAATTTCAATTTTCGGGGTGTGGGGGGGCCCCTGACCCCCTGAGGTGGTAAATGTCAAATATATCATAATATTACCAATAAGAAGCCCAAATTTAATTTTATTCATGTTTTAATAATTAATGAGGATATTTTAGGTACATTTGGAGCATTACATATCTGACCAGAAATTATTTCACCTGAATATTGTTGTAAAAATAGACAAAAATAGATGTATATCAGCCCAAACTAGTACCAAATGTTGGTCTATAAGTCTGAAATTTGGCCCAAAAATTACTTGCCACACACTAAATCTGACTGCATAGGTTTTAGAATTACATCTGGTATACCAGTGGTGTCATATGCGTGATATGTGGTCCAGGAATGCCCAAATACAGCCACAGATGGCTGTATTAGGATATGCTCATATATTTTAAATTAAGGTAGATTCAAGGTTAAAAACCACATTGTTTCCCACAGGAGTCGCTACTGAAATGGATTTTAGTAGTGTGTTCTTTCAGAAATTCATATGTAGCCCAAAGTGCAGGTTCAGGGAGTGTAGTTGGCAAGAGATAGGTAAAATGCCAGATCAGCCCAAAAGACCCCTTAAAGTCGGTCAATCTGGCTGCAATTTTCACAGGAAACTCAGTTCATACCAGAGAATGAATTTGTATTGGGCTGGGCCACTCGAGGGCTACTTTAAGAATTTCAATTTTCGGGGTGTGGGGGGGCCCCTGACCCCCTGAGGTGGTAAATGTCAAATATATCATAATATTACCAATATGAAGCCCAAATTTAATTTTATTCATGTTTTAATAATTAATGAGGATATTTTAGGTACATTTGGAGCATTACATATCTGACCAGAAATTATTTCACCTGAATATTGTTGTAAAAATAGACAAAAATAGATGTATATCAGCCCAAACTAGTACCAAATGTTGGTCTATAAGTCTGAAATTTGGCCCAAAAATTACTTGCCACACACTAAATCTGACTGCATAGGTTTTAGAATTACATCTGGTATACCAGTGGTGTCATATGCGTGATATGTGGTCCAGGAATGCCCAAATACAGCCACAGATGGCTGTATTAGGATATGCTCATATATTTTAAATTAAGGTAGATTCAAGGTTAAAAACCACATTGTTTCCCACAGGAGTCGCTACTGAAATGGATTTTAGTAGTGTGTTCTTTCAGAAATTCATATGTAGCCCAAAGTGCAGGTTCAGGGAGTGTAGTTGGCAAGAGATAGGTAAAATGCCAGATCAGCCCAAAAGACCCCTTAAAGTCCGTCAATCTGGCTGCAATTTTCACAGGAAACTCAGTTCATACCAGAGAATGAATTTGTATTGGGCTGGGCCACTCGAGGGCTACTTTAAGAATTTCAATTTTCGGGGTGTGGGGGGGCCCCTGACCCCCTGAGGTGGTAAATGTCAAATATATCATAATATTACCAATATGAAGCCCAAATTTAATTTTATTCATGTTTTAATAATTAATGAGGATATTTTAGGTACATTTGGAGCATTACATATCTGACCAGAAATTATTTCACCTGAATATTGTTGTAAAAATAGACAAAAATAGATGTATATCAGCCCAAACTAGTACCAAATGTTGGTCTATAAGTCTGAAATTTGGCCCAAAAATTACTTGCCACACACTAAATCTGACTGCATAGGTTTTAGAATTACATCTGGTATACCAGTGGTGTCATATGCGTGATATGTGGTCCAGGAATGCCCAAATACAGCCACAGATGGCTGTATTAGGATATGCTCATATATTTTAAATTAAGGTAGATTCAAGGTTAAAAACCACATTGTTTCCCACAGGAGTCGCTACTGAAATGGATTTTAGTAGTGTGTTCTTTCAGAAATTCATATGTAGCCCAAAGTGCAGGTTCAGGGAGTGTAGTTGGCAAGAGATAGGTAAAATGCCAGATCAGCCCAAAAGACCCCTTAAAGTCGGTCAATCTGGCTGCAATTTTCACAGGAAACTCAGTTCATACCAGAGAATGAATTTGTATTGGGCTGGGCCACTCGAGGGCTACTTTAAGAATTTCAATTTTCGGGGTGTGGGGGGGCCCCTGACCCCCTGAGGTGGTAAATGTCAAATATATCATAATATTACCAATATGAAGCCCAAATTTAATTTTATTCATGTTTTAATAATTAATGAGGATATTTTAGGTACATTTGGAGCATTACATATCTGACCAGAAATGATTTCACCTGAATATTGTTGTAAAAATAGACAAAAATAGATGTATATCAGCCCAAACTAGTACCAAATGTTGGTCTATAAGTCTGAAATTTGGCCCAAAAATTACTTGCCACACACTAAATCTGACTGCATAGGTTTTAGATTTACATCTGGTATACCAGTGGTGTCATATGCGTGATATGTGGTCCAGGAATGCCCAAATACAGCCACAGATGGCTGTATTAGGATATGCTCATATATTTTAAATTAAGGTAGATTCAAGGTTAAAAACCACATTGTTTCCCACAGGAGTCGCTACTGAAATGGATTTTAGTAGTGTGTTCTTTCAGAAATTCATATGTAGCCCAAAGTGCAGGTTCAGGGAGTGTAGTTGGCAAGAGATAGGTAAAATGCCAGATCAGCCCAAAAGACCCCTTAAAGTCGGTCAATCTGGCTGCAATTTTCACAGGAAACTCAGTTCATACCAGAGAATGAATTTGTATTGGGCTGGGCCACTCGAGGGCTACTTTAAGAATTTCAATTTTCGGGGTGTGGGGGGGCCCCTGACCCCCTGAGGTGGTAAATGTCAAATATATCATAATATTACCAATATGAAGCCCAAATTTAATTTTATTCATGTTTTAATAATTAATGAGGATATTTTAGGTACATTTGGAGCATTACATATCTGACCAGAAATTATTTCACCTGAATATTGTTGTAAAAATAGACAAAAATAGATGTATATCAGCCCAAACTAGTACCAAATGTTGGTCTATAAGTCTGAAATTTGGCCCAAAAATTACTTGCCACACACTAAATCTGACTGCATAGGTTTTAGAATTACATCTGGTATACCAGTGGTGTCATATGCGTGATATGTGGTCCAGGAATGCCCAAATACAGCCACAGATGGCTGTATTAGGATATGCTCATATATTTTAAATTAAGGTAGATTCAAGGTTAAAAACCACATTGTTTCCCACAGGAGTCGCTACTGAAATGGATTTTAGTAGTGTGTTCTTTCAGAAATTCATATGTAGCCCAAAGTGCAGGTTCAGGGAGTGTAGTTGGCAAGAGATAGGTAAAATGCCAGATCAGCCCAAAAGACCCCTTAAAGTCGGTCAATCTGGCTGCAATTTTCACAGGAAACTCAGTTCATACCAGAGAATGAATTTGTATTGGGCTGGGCCACTCGAGGGCTACTTTAAGAATTTCAATTTTCGGGGTGTGGGGGGGCCCCTGACCCCCTGAGGTGGTAAATGTCAAATATATCATAATATTACCAATATGAAGCCCAAATTTAATTTTATTCATGTTTTAATAATTAATGAGGATATTTTAGGTACATTTGGAGCATTACATATCTGACCAGAAATTATTTCACCTGAATATTGTTGTAAAAATAGACAAAAATAGATGTATATCAGCCCAAACTAGTACCAAATGTTGGTCTATAAGTCTGAAATTTGGCCCAAAAATTACTTGCCACACACTAAATCTGACTGCATAGGTTTTAGAATTACATCTGGTATACCAGTGGTGTCATATGCGTGATATGTGGTCCAGGAATGCCCAAATACAGCCACAGATGGCTGTATTAGGATATGCTCATATATTTTAAATTAAGGTAGATTCAAGGTTAAAAACCACATTGTTTCCCACAGGAGTCGCTACTGAAATGGATTTTAGTAGTGTGTTCTTTCAGAAATTCATATGTAGCCCAAAGTGCAGGTTCAGGGAGTGTAGTTGGCAAGAGATAGGTAAAATGCCAGATCAGCCCAAAAGACCCCTTAAAGTCGGTCAATCTGGCTGCAATTTTCACAGGAAACTCAGTTCATACCAGAGAATGAATTTGTATTGGGCTGGGCCACTCGAGGGCTACTTTAAGAATTTCAATTTTCGGGGTGTGGGGGGGCCCCTGACCCCCTGAGGTGGTAAATGTCAAATATATCATAATATTACCAATATGAAGCCCAAATTTAATTTTATTCATGTTTTAATAATTAATGAGGATATTTTAGGTACATTTGGAGCATTACATATCTGACCAGAAATTATTTCACCTGAATATTGTTGTAAAAATAGACAAAAATAGATGTATATCAGCCCAAACTAGTACCAAATGTTGGTCTATAAGTCTGAAATTTGGCCCAAAAATTACTTGCCACACACTAAATCTGACTGCATAGGTTTTAGATTTACATCTGGTATACCAGTGGTGTCATATGCGTGATATGTGGTCCAGGAATGCCCAAATACAGCCACAGATGGCTGTATTA
The DNA here is from genome assembly GCA_964017235.1 of Sabellastarte sp. h YS-2021. Lineage (NCBI taxonomy): Eukaryota > Metazoa > Annelida > Polychaeta > Sabellida > Sabellidae > Sabellastarte > Sabellastarte sp. h YS-2021. The sequence goes on from CAXHLB010000231.1 coordinate 141,754, forward strand.
GGATATGCTCATATATTTTAAATTAAGGTAGATTCAAGGTTAAAAACCACATTGTTTCCCACAGGAGTCGCTACTGAAATGGATTTTAGTAGTGTGTTCTTTCAGAAATTCATATGTAGCCCAAAGTGCAGGTTCAGGGAGTGTAGTTGGCAAGAGATAGGTAAAATGCCAGATCAGCCCAAAAGACCCCTTAAAGTCGGTCAATCTGGCTGCAATTTTCACAGGAAACTCAGTTCATACCAGAGAATGAATTTGTATTGGGCTGGGCCACTCGAGGGCTACTTTAAGAATTTCAATTTTCGGGGTGTGGGGGGGCCCCTGACCCCCTGAGGTGGTAAATGTCAAATATATCATAATATTACCAATATGAAGCCCAAATTTAATTTTATTCATGTTTTAATAATTAATGAGGATATTTTAGGTACATTTGGAGCATTACATATCTGACCAGAAATTATTTCACCTGAATATTGTTGTAAAAATAGACAAAAATAGATGTATATCAGCCCAAACTAGTACCAAATGTTGGTCTATAAGTCTGAAATTTGGCCCAAAAATTACTTGCCACACACTAAATCTGACTGCATAGGTTTTAGAATTACATCTGGTATACCAGTGGTGTCATATGCGTGATATGTGGTCCAGGAATGCCCAAATACAGCCACAGATGGCTGTATTAGGATATGCTCATATATTTTAAATTAAGGTAGATTCAAGGTTAAAAACCACATTGTTTCCCACAGGAGTCGCTACTGAAATGGATTTTAGTAGTGTGTTCTTTCAGAAATTCATATGTAGCCCAAAGTGCAGGTTCAGGGAGTGTAGTTGGCAAGAGATAGGTAAAATGCCAGATCAGCCCAAAAGACCCCTTAAAGTCGGTCAATCTGGCTGCAATTTTCACAGGAAACTCAGTTCATACCAGAGAATGAATTTGTATTGGGCTGGGCCACTCGAGGGCTACTTTAAGAATTTCAATTTTCGGGGTGTGGGGGGGCCCCTGACCCCCTGAGGTGGTAAATGTCAAATATATCATAATATTACCAATATGAAGCCCAAATTTAATTTTATTCATGTTTTAATAATTAATGAGGATATTTTAGGTACATTTGGAGCATTACATATCTGACCAGAAATTATTTCACCTGAATATTGTTGTAAAAATAGACAAAAATAGATGTATATCAGCCCAAACTAGTACCAAATGTTGGTCTATAAGTCTGAAATTTGGCCCAAAAATTACTTGCCACACACTAAATCTGACTGCATAGGTTTTAGAATTACATCTGGTATACCAGTGGTGTCATATGCGTGATATGTGGTCCAGGAATGCCCAAATACAGCCACAGATGGCTGTATTAGGATATGCTCATATATTTTAAATTAAGGTAGATTCAAGGTTAAAAACCACATTGTTTCCCACAGGAGTCGCTACTGAAATGGATTTTAGTAGTGTGTTCTTTCAGAAATTCATATGTAGCCCAAAGTGCAGGTTCAGGGAGTGTAGTTGGCAAGAGATAGGTAAAATGCCAGATCAGCCCAAAAGACCCCTTAAAGTCGGTCAATCTGGCTGCAATTTTCACAGGAAACTCAGTTCATACCAGAGAATGAATTTGTATTGGGCTGGCCCACTCGAGGGCTACTTTAAGAATTTCAATTTTCGGGGTGTGGGGGGGCCCCTGACCCCCTGAGGTGGTAAATGTCAAATATATCATAATATTACCAATATGAAGCCCAAATTTAATTTTATTCATGTTTTAATAATTAATGAGGATATTTTAGGTACATTTGGAGCATTACATATCTGACCAGAAATTATTTCACCTGAATATTGTTGTAAAAATAGACAAAAATAGATGTATATCAGCCCAAACTAGTACCAAATGTTGGTCTATAAGTCTGAAATTTGGCCCAAAAATTACTTGCCACACACTAAATCTGACTGCATAGGTTTTAGAATTACATCTGGTATACCAGTGGTGTCATATGCGTGATATGTGGTCCAGGAATGCCCAAATACAGCCACAGATGGCTGTATTAGGATATGCTCATATATTTTAAATTAAGGTAGATTCAAGGTTAAAAACCACATTGTTTCCCACAGGAGTCGCTACTGAAATGGATTTTAGTAGTGTGTTCTTTCAGAAATTCATATGTAGCCCAAAGTGCAGGTTCAGGGAGTGTAGTTGGCAAGAGATAGGTAAAATGCCAGATCAGCCCAAAAGACCCCTTAAAGTCGGTCAATCTGGCTGCAATTTTCACAGGAAACTCAGTTCATACCAGAGAATGAATTTGTATTGGGCTGGGCCACTCGAGGGCTACTTTAAGAATTTCAATTTTCGGGGTGTGGGGGGGCCCCTGACCCCCTGAGGTGGTAAATGTCAAATATATCATAATATTACCAATATGAAGCCCAAATTTAATTTTATTCATGTTTTAATAATTAATGAGGATATTTTAGGTACATTTGGAGCATTACATATCTGACCAGAAATTATTTCACCTGAATATTGTTGTAAAAATAGACAAAAATAGATGTATATCAGCCCAAACTAGTACCAAATGTTGGTCTATAAGTCTGAAATTTGGCCCAAAAATTACTTGCCACACACTAAATCTGACTGCATAGGTTTTAGAATTACATCTGGTATACCAGTGGTGTCATATGCGTGATATGTGGTCCAGGAATGCCCAAATACAGCCACAGATGGCTGTATTAGGATATGCTCATATATTTTAAATTAAGGTAGATTCAAGGTTAAAAACCACATTGTTTCCCACAGGAGTCGCTACTGAAATGGATTTTAGTAGTGTGTTCTTTCAGAAATTCATATGTAGCCCAAAGTGCAGGTTCAGGGAGTGTAGTTGGCAAGAGATAGGTAAAATGCCAGATCAGCCCAAAAGACCCCTTAAAGTCGGTCAATCTGGCTGCAATTTTCACAGGAAACTCAGTTCATACCAGAGAATGAATTTGTATTGGGCTGGGCCACTCGAGGGCTACTTTAAGAATTTCAATTTTCGGGGTGTGGGGGGGCCCCTGACCCCCTGAGGTGGTAAATGTCAAATATATCATAATATTACCAATATGAAGCCCAAATTTAATTTTATTCATGTTTTAATAATTAATGAGGATATTTTAGGTACATTTGGAGCATTACATATCTGACCAGAAATTATTTCACCTGAATATTGTTGTAAAAATAGACAAAAATAGATGTATATCAGCCCAAACTAGTACCAAATGTTGGTCTATAAGTCTGAAATTTGGCCCAAAAATTACTTGCCACACACTAAATCTGACTGCATAGGTTTTAGAATTACATCTGGTATACCAGTGGTGTCATATGCGTGATATGTGGTCCAGGAATGCCCAAATACAGCCACAGATGGCTGTATTAGGATATGCTCATATATTTTAAATTAAGGTAGATTCAAGGTTAAAAACCACATTGTTTCCCACAGGAGTCGCTACTGAAATGGATTTTAGTAGTGTGTTCTTTCAGAAATTCATATGTAGCCCAAAGTGCAGGTTCAGGGAGTGTAGTTGGCAAGAGATAGGTAAAATGCCAGATCAGCCCAAAAGACCCCTTAAAGTCGGTCAATCTGGCTGCAATTTTCACAGGAAACTCAGTTCATACCAGAGAATGAATTTGTATTGGGCTGGGCCACTCGAGGGCTACTTTAAGAATTTCAATTTTCGGGGTGTGGGGGGGCCCCTGACCCCCTGAGGTGGTAAATGTCAAATATATCATAATATTACCAATATGAAGCCCAAATTTAATTTTATTCATGTTTTAATAATTAATGAGGATATTTTAGGTACATTTGGAGCATTACATATCTGACCAGAAATTATTTCACCTGAATATTGTTGTAAAAATAGACAAAAATAGATGTATATCAGCCCAAACTAGTACCAAATGTTGGTCTATAAGTCTGAAATTTGGCCCAAAAATTACTTGCCACACACTAAATCTGACTGCATAGGTTTTAGAATTACATCTGGTATACCAGTGGTGTCATATGCGTGATATGTGGTCCAGGAATGCCCAAATACAGCCACAGATGGCTGTATTAGGATATGCTCATATATTTTAAATTAAGGTAGATTCAAGGTTAAAAACCACATTGTTTCCCACAGGAGTCGCTACTGAAATGGATTTTAGTAGTGTGTTCTTTCAGAAATTCATATGTAGCCCAAAGTGCAGGTTCAGGGAGTGTAGTTGGCAAGAGATAGGTAAAATGCCAGATCAGCCCAAAAGACCCCTTAAAGTCGGTCAATCTGGCTGCAATTTTCACAGGAAACTCAGTTCATACCAGAGAATGAATTTGTATTGGGCTGGGCCACTCGAGGGCTACTTTAAGAATTTCAATTTTCGGGGTGTGGGGGGGCCCCTGACCCCCTGAGGTGGTAAATGTCAAATATATCATAATATTACCAATATGAAGCCCAAATTTAATTTTATTCATGTTTTAATAATTAATGAGGATATTTTAGGTACATTTGGAGCATTACATATCTGACCAGAAATTATTTCACCTGAATATTGTTGTAAAAATAGACAAAAATAGATGTATATCAGCCCAAACTAGTACCAAATGTTGGTCTATAAGTCTGAAATTTGGCCCAAAAATTACTTGCCACACACTAAATCTGACTGCATAGGTTTTAGAATTACATCTGGTATACCAGTGGTGTCATATGCGTGATATGTGGTCCAGGAATGCCCAAATACAGCCACAGATGGCTGTATTAGGATATGCTCATATATTTTAAATTAAGGTAGATTCAAGGTTAAAAACCACATTGTTTCCCACAGGAGTCGCTACTGAAATGGATTTTAGTAGTGTGTTCTTTCAGAAATTCATATGTAGCCCAAAGTGCAGGTTCAGGGAGTGTAGTTGGCAAGAGATAGGTAAAATGCCAGATCAGCCCAAAAGACCCCTTAAAGTCGGTCAATCTGGCTGCAATTTTCACAGGAAACTCAGTTCATACCAGAGAATGAATTTGTATTGTGCTGGGCCACTCGAGGGCTACTTTAAGAATTTCAATTTTCGGGGTGTGGGGGGGCCCCTGACCCCCTGAGGTGGTAAATGTCAAATATATCATAATATTACCAATATGAAGCCCAAATTTAATTTTATTCATGTTTTAATAATTAATGAGGATATTTTAGGTACATTTGGAGCATTACATATCTGACCAGAAATTATTTCACCTGAATATTGTTGTAAAAATAGACAAAAATAGATGTATATCAGCCCAAACTAGTACCAAATGTTGGTCTATAAGTCTGAAATTTGGCCCAAAAATTACTTGCCACACACTAAATCTGACTGCATAGGTTTTAGAATTACATCTGGTATACCAGTGGTGTCATATGCGTGATATGTGGTCCAGGAATGCCCAAATACAGCCACAGATGGCTGTATTAGGATATGCTCATATATTTTAAATTAAGGTAGATTCAAGGTTAAAAACCACATTGTTTCCCACAGGAGTCGCTACTGAAATGGATTTTAGTAGTGTGTTCTTTCAGAAATTCATATGTAGCCCAAAGTGCAGGTTCAGGGAGTGTAGTTGGCAAGAGATAGGTAAAATGCCAGATCAGCCCAAAAGACCCCTTAAAGTCGGTCAATCTGGCTGCAATTTTCACAGGAAACTCAGTTCATACCAGAGAATGAATTTGTATTGGGCTGGGCCACTCGAGGGCTACTTTAAGAATTTCAATTTTCGGGGTGTGGGGGGGCCCCTGACCCCCTGAGGTGGTAAATGTCAAATATATCATAATATTACCAATATGAAGCCCAAATTTAATTTTATTCATGTTTTAATAATTAATGAGGATATTTTAGGTACATTTGGAGCATTACATATCTGACCAGAAATTATTTCACCTGAATATTGTTGTAAAAATAGACAAAAATAGATGTATATCAGCCCAAACTAGTACCAAATGTTGGTCTATAAGTCTGAAATTTGGCCCAAAAATTACTTGCCACACACTAAATCTGACTGCATAGGTTTTAGAATTACATCTGGTATACCAGTGGTGTCATATGCGTGATATGTGGTCCAGGAATGCCCAAATACAGCCACAGATGGCTGTATTAGGATATGCTCATATATTTTAAATTAAGGTAGATTCAAGGTTAAAAACCACATTGTTTCCCACAGGAGTCGCTACTGAAATGGATTTTAGTAGTGTGTTCTTTCAGAAATTCATATGTAGCCCAAAGTGCAGGTTCAGGGAGTGTAGTTGGCAAGAGATAGGTAAAATGCCAGATCAGCCCAAAAGACCCCTTAAAGTCGGTCAATCTGGCTGCAATTTTCACAGGAAACTCAGTTCATACCAGAGAATGAATTTGTATTGGGCTGGCCCACTCGAGGGCTACTTTAAGAATTTCAATTTTCTGGGTGTGGGGGGGCCCCTGACCCCCTGAGGTGGTAAATGTCAAATATATCATAATATTACCAATATGAAGCCCAAATTTAATTTTATTCATGTTTTAATAATTAATGAGGATATTTTAGGTACATTTGGAGCATTACATATCTGACCAGAAATTATTTCACCTGAATATTGTTGTAAAAATAGACAAAAATAGATGTATATCAGCCCAAACTAGTACCAAATGTTGGTCTATAAGTCTGAAATTTGGCCCAAAAATTACTTGCCACACACTAAATCTGACTGCATAGGTTTTAGAATTACATCTGGTATACCAGTGGTGTCATATGCGTGATATGTGGTCCAGGAATGCCCAAATACAGCCACAGATGGCTGTATTAGGATATGCTCATATATTTTAAATTAAGGTAGATTCAAGGTTAAAAACCACATTGTTTCCCACAGGAGTCGCTACTGAAATGGATTTTAGTAGTGTGTTCTTTCAGAAATTCATATGTAGCCCAAAGTGCAGGTTCAGGGAGTGTAGTTGGCAAGAGATAGGTAAAATGCCAGATCAGCCCAAAAGACCCCTTAAAGTCGGTCAATCTGGCTGCAATTTTCACAGGAAACTCAGTTCATACCAGAGAATGAATTTGTATTGGGCTGGGCCACTCGAGGGCTACTTTAAGAATTTCAATTTTCGGGGTGTGGGGGGGGCCCCTGACCCCCTGAGGTGGTAAATGTCAAATATATCATAATATTACCAATATGAAGCCCAAATTTAATTTTATTCATGTTTTAATAATTAATGAGGATATTTTAGGTACATTTGGAGCATTACATATCTGACCAGAAATTATTTCACCTGAATATTGTTGTAAAAATAGACAAAAATAGATGTATATCAGCCCAAACTAGTACCAAATGTTGGTCTATAAGTCTGAAATTTGGCCCAAAAATTACTTGCCACACACTAAATCTGACTGCATAGGTTTTAGAATTACATCTGGTATACCAGTGGTGTCATATGCGTGATATGTGGTCCAGGAATGCCCAAATACAGCCACAGATGGCTGTATTAGGATATGCTCATATATTTTAAATTAAGGTAGATTCAAGGTTAAAAACCACATTGTTTCCCACAGGAGTCGCTACTGAAATGGATTTTAGTAGTGTGTTCTTTCAGAAATTCATATGTAGCCCAAAGTGCAGGTTCAGGGAGTGTAGTTGGCAAGAGATAGGTAAAATGCCAGATCAGCCCAAAAGACCCCTTAAAGTCGGTCAATCTGGCTGCAATTTTCACAGGAAACTCAGTTCATACCAGAGAATGAATTTGTATTGGGCTGGGCCACTCGAGGGCTACTTTAAGAATTTCAATTTTCGGGGTGTGGGGGGGCCCCTGACCCCCTGAGGTGGTAAATGTCAAATATATCATAATATTACCAATATGAAGCCCAAATTTAATTTTATTCATGTTTTAATAATTAATGAGGATATTTTAGGTACATTTGGAGCATTACATATCTGACCAGAAATTATTTCACCTGAATATTGTTGTAAAAATAGACAAAAATAGATGTATATCAGCCCAAACTAGTACCAAATGTTGGTCTATAAGTCTGAAATTTGGCCCAAAAATTACTTGCCACACACTAAATCTGACTGCATAGGTTTTAGAATTACATCTGGTATACCAGTGGTGTCATATGCGTGATATGTGGTCCAGGAATGCCCAAATACAGCCACAGATGGCTGTATTAGGATATGCTCATATATTTTAAATTAAGGTAGATTCAAGGTTAAAAACCACATTGTTTCCCACAGGAGTCGCTACTGAAATGGATTTTAGTAGTGTGTTCTTTCAGAAATTCATATGTAGCCCAAAGTGCAGGTTCAGGGAGTGTAGTTGGCAAGAGATAGGTAAAATGCCAGATCAGCCCAAAAGACCCCTTAAAGTCGGTCAATCTGGCTGCAATTTTCACAGGAAACTCAGTTCATACCAGAGAATGAATTTGTATTGGGCTGGGCCACTCGAGGGCTACTTTAAGAATTTCAATTTTCGGGGTGTGGGGGGGCCCCTGACCCCCTGAGGTGGTAAATGTCAAATATATCATAATATTACCAATATGAAGCCCAAATTTAATTTTATTCATGTTTTAATAATTAATGAGGATATTTTAGGTACATTTGGAGCATTACATATCTGACCAGAAATTATTTCACCTGAATATTGTTGTAAAAATAGACAAAAATAGATGTATATCAGCCCAAACTAGTACCAAATGTTGGTCTATAAGTCTGAAATTTGGCCCAAAAATTACTTGCCACACACTAAATCTGACTGCATAGGTTTTAGAATTACATCTGGTATACCAGTGGTGTCATATGCGTGATATGTGGTCCAGGAATGCCCAAATACAGCCACAGATGGCTGTATTAGGATATGCTCATATATTTTAAATTAAGGTAGATTCAAGGTTAAAAACCACATTGTTTCCCACAGGAGTCGCTACTGAAATGGATTTTAGTAGTGTGTTCTTTCAGAAATTCATATGTAGCCCAAAGTGCAGGTTCAGGGAGTGTAGTTGGCAAGAGATAGGTAAAATGCCAGATCAGCCCAAAAGACCCCTTAAAGTCGGTCAATCTGGCTGCAATTTTCACAGGAAACTCAGTTCATACCAGAGAATGAATTTGTATTGGGCTGGGCCACTCGAGGGCTACTTTAAGAATTTCAATTTTCGGGGTGTGGGGGGCCCCTGACCCCCTGAGGTGGTAAATGTCAAATATATCATAATATTACCAATATGAAGCCCAAATTTAATTTTATTCATGTTTTAATAATTAATGAGGATATTTTAGGTACATTTGGAGCATTACATATCTGACCAGAAATTATTTCACCTGAATATTGTTGTAAAAATAGACAAAAATAGATGTATATCAGCCCAAACTAGTACCAAATGTTGGTCTATAAGTCTGACATTTGGCCCAAAAATTACTTGCCACACACTAAATCTGACTGCATAGGTTTTAGAATTACATCTGGTATACCAGTGGTGTCATATGCGTGATATGTGGTCCAGGAATGCCCAAATACAGCCACAGATGGCTGTATTAGGATATGCTCATATATTTTAAATTAAGGTAGATTCAAGGTTAAAAACCACATTGTTTCCCACAGGAGTCGCTACTGAAATGGATTTTAGTAGTGTGTTCTTTCAGAAATTCATATGTAGCCCAAAGTGCAGGTTCAGGGAGTGTAGTTGGCAAGAGATAGGTAAAATGCCAGATCAGCCCAAAAGACCCCTTAAAGTCGGTCAATCTGGCTGCAATTTTCACAGGAAACTCAGTTCATACCAGAGAATGAATTTGTATTGGGCTGGCCCACTCGAGGGCTACTTTAAGAATTTCAATTTTCGGGGTGTGGGGGGGGCCCCTGACCCCCTGAGGTGGTAAATGTCAAATATATCATAATATTACCAATATGAAGCCCAAATTTAATTTTATTCATGTTTTAATAATTAATGAGGATATTTTAGGTACATTTGGAGCATTACATATCTGACCAGAAATTATTTCACCTGAATATTGTTGTAAAAATAGACAAAAATAGATGTATATCAGCCCAAACTAGTACCAAATGTTGGTCTATAAGTCTGAAATTTGGCCCAAAAATTACTTGCCACACACTAAATCTGACTGCATAGGTTTTAGAATTACATCTGGTATACCAGTGGTGTCATATGCGTGATATGTGGTCCAGGAATGCCCAAATACAGCCACAGATGGCTGTATTAGGATATGCTCATATATTTTAAATTAAGGTAGATTCAAGGTTAAAAACCACATTGTTTCCCACAGGAGTCGCTACTGAAATGGATTTTAGTAGTGTGTTCTTTCAGAAATTCATATGTAGCCCAAAGTGCAGGTTCAGGGAGTGTAGTTGGCAAGAGATAGGTAAAATGCCAGATCAGCCCAAAAGACCCCTTAAAGTCGGTCAATCTGGCTGCAATTTTCACAGGAAACTCAGTTCATACCAGAGAATGAATTTGTATTGGGCTGGGCCACTCGAGGGCTACTTTAAGAATTTCAATTTTCGGGGTGTGGGGGGGCCCCTGACCCCCTGAGGTGGTAAATGTCAAATATATCATAATATTACCAATATGAAGCCCAAATTTAATTTTATTCATGTTTTAATAATTAATGAGGATATTTTAGGTACATTTGGAGCATTACATATCTGACCAGAAATTATTTCACCTGAATATTGTTGTAAAAATAGACAAAAATAGATGTATATCAGCCCAAACTAGTACCAAATGTTGGTCTATAAGTCTGAAATTTGGCCCAAAAATTACTTGCCACACACTAAATCTGACTGCATAGGTTTTAGAATTACATCTGGTATACCAGTGGTGTCATATGCGTGATATGTGGTCCAGGAATGCCCAAATACAGCCACAGATGGCTGTATTAGGATATGCTCATATATTTTAAATTAAGGTAGATTCAAGGTTAAAAACCACATTGTTTCCCACAGGAGTCGCTACTGAAATGGATTTTAGTAGTGTGTTCTTTCAGAAATTCATATGTAGCCCAAAGTGCAGGTTCAGGGAGTGTAGTTGGCAAGAGATAGGTAAAATGCCAGATCAGCCCAAAAGACCCCTTAAAGTCGGTCAATCTGGCTGCAATTTTCACAGGAAACTCAGTTCATACCAGAGAATGAATTTGTATTGGGCTGGGCCACTCGAGGGCTACTTTAAGAATTTCAATTTTCTGGGTGTGGGGGGGCCCCTGACCCCCTGAGGTGGTAAATGTCAAATATATCATAATATTACCAATATGAAGCCCAAATTTAATTTTATTCATGTTTTAATAATTAATGAGGATATTTTAGGTACATTTGGAGCATTACATATCTGACCAGAAATTATTTCACCTGAATATTGTTGTAAAAATAGACAAAAATAGATGTATATCAGCCCAAACTAGTACCAAATGTTGGTCTATAAGTCTGAAATTTGGCCCAAAAATTACTTGCCACACACTAAATCTGACTGCATAGGTTTTAGAATTACATCTGGTATACCAGTGGTGTCATATGCGTGATATGTGGTCCAGGAATGCCCAAATACAGCCACAGATGGCTGTATTAGGATATGCTCATATATTTTAAATTAAGGTAGATTCAAGGTTAAAAACCACATTGTTTCCCACAGGAGTCGCTACTGAAATGGATTTTAGTAGTGTGTTCTTTCAGAAATTCATATGTAGCCCAAAGTGCAGGTTCAGGGAGTGTAGTTGGCAAGAGATAGGTAAAATGCCAGATCAGCCCAAAAGACCCCTTAAAGTCGGTCAATCTGGCTGCAATTTTCACAGGAAACTCAGTTCATACCAGAGAATGAATTTGTATTGGGCTGGGCCACTCGAGGGCTACTTTAAGAATTTCAATTTTCGGGGTGTGGGGGGGCCCCTGACCCCCTGAGGTGGTAAATGTCAAATATATCATAATATTACCAATATGAAGCCCAAATTTAATTTTATTCATGTTTTAATAATTAATGAGGATATTTTAGGTACATTTGGAGCATTACATATCTGACCAGAAATTATTTCACCTGAATATTGTTGTAAAAATAGACAAAAATAGATGTATATCAGCCCAAACTAGTACCAAATGTTGGTCTATAAGTCTGAAATTTGGCCCAAAAATTACTTGCCACACACTAAATCTGACTGCATAGGTTTTAGAATTACATCTGGTATACCAGTGGTGTCATATGCGTGATATGTGGTCCAGGAATGCCCAAATACAGCCACAGATGGCTGTATTAGGATATGCTCATATATTTTAAATTAAGGTAGATTCAAGGTTAAAAACCACATTGTTTCCCACAGGAGTCGCTACTGAAATGGATTTTAGTAGTGTGTTCTTTCAGAAATTCATATGTAGCCCAAAGTGCAGGTTCAGGGAGTGTAGTTGGCAAGAGATAGGTAAAATGCCAGATCAGCCCAAAAGACCCCTTAAAGTCGGTCAATCTGGCTGCAATTTTCACAGGAAACTCAGTTCATACCAGAGAATGAATTTGTATTGGGCTGGGCCACTCGAGGGCTACTTTAAGAATTTCAATTTTCGGGGTGTGGGGGGGCCCCTGACCCCCTGAGGTGGTAAATGTCAAATATATCATAATATTACCAATATGAAGCCCAAATTTAATTTTATTCATGTTTTAATAATTAATGAGGATATTTTAGGTACATTTGGAGCATTACATATCTGACCAGAAATTATTTCACCTGAATATTGTTGTAAAAATAGACAAAAATAGATGTATATCAGCCCAAACTAGTACCAAATGTTGGTCTATAAGTCTGAAATTTGGCCCAAAAATTACTTGCCACACACTAAATCTGACTGCATAGGTTTTAGAATTACATCTGGTATACCAGTGGTGTCATATGCGTGATATGTGGTCCAGGAATGCCCAAATACAGCCACAGATGGCTGTATTAGGATATGCTCATATATTTTAAATTAAGGTAGATTCAAGGTTAAAAACCACATTGTTTCCCACAGGAGTCGCTACTGAAATGGATTTTAGTAGTGTGTTCTTTCAGAAATTCATATGTAGCCCAAAGTGCAGGTTCAGGGAGTGTAGTTGGCAAGAGATAGGTAAAATGCCAGATCAGCCCAAAAGACCCCTTAAAGTCGGTCAATCTGGCTGCAATTTTCACAGGAAACTCAGTTCATACCAGAGAATGAATTTGTATTGGGCTGGGCCACTCGAGGGCTACTTTAAGAATTTCAATTTTCGGGGTGTGGGGGGGCCCCTGACCCCCTGAGGTGGTAAATGTCAAATATATCATAATATTACCAATATGAAGCCCAAATTTAATTTTATTCATGTTTTAATAATTAATGAGGATATTTTAGGTACATTTGGAGCATTACATATCTGACCAGAAATTATTTCACCTGAATATTGTTGTAAAAATAGACAAAAATAGATGTATATCAGCCCAAACTAGTACCAAATGTTGGTCTATAAGTCTGAAATTTGGCCCAAAAATTACTTGCCACACACTAAATCTGACTGCATAGGTTTTAGAATTACATCTGGTATACCAGTGGTGTCATATGCGTGATATGTGGTCCAGGAATGCCCAAATACAGCCACAGATGGCTGTATTAGGATATGCTCATATATTTTAAATTAAGGTAGATTCAAGGTTAAAAACCACATTGTTTCCCACAGGAGTCGCTACTGAAATGGATTTTAGTAGTGTGTTCTTTCAGAAATTCATATGTAGCCCAAAGTGCAGGTTCAGGGAGTGTAGTTGGCAAGAGATAGGTAAAATGCCAGATCAGCCCAAAAGACCCCTTAAAGTCGGTCAATCTGGCTGCAATTTTCACAGGAAACTCAGTTCATACCAGAGAATGAATTTGTATTGGGCTGGGCCACTCGAGGGCTACTTTAAGAATTTCAATTTTCGGGGTGTGGGGGGGCCCCTGACCCCCTGAGGTGGTAAATGTCAAATATATCATAATATTACCAATATGAAGCCCAAATTTAATTTTATTCATGTTTTAATAATTAATGAGGATATTTTAGGTACATTTGGAGCATTACATATCTGACCAGAAATTATTTCACCTGAATATTGTTGTAAAAATAGACAAAAATAGATGTATATCAGCCCAAACTAGTACCAAATGTTGGTCTATAAGTCTGAAATTTGGCCCAAAAATTACTTGCCACACACTAAATCTGACTGCATAGGTTTTAGAATTACATCTGGTATACCAGTGGTGTCATATGCGTGATATGTGGTCCAGGAATGCCCAAATACAGCCACAGATGGCTGTATTAGGATATGCTCATATATTTTAAATTAAGGTAGATTCAAGGTTAAAAACCACATTGTTTCCCACAGGAGTCGCTACTGAAATGGATTTTAGTAGTGTGTTCTTTCAGAAATTCATATGTAGCCCAAAGTGCAGGTTCAGGGAGTGTAGTTGGCAAGAGATAGGTAAAATGCCAGATCAGCCCAAAAGACCCCTTAAAGTCGGTCAATCTGGCTGCAATTTTCACAGGAAACTCAGTTCATACCAGAGAATGAATTTGTATTGGGCTGGGCCACTCGAGGGCTACTTTAAGAATTTCAATTTTCGGGGTGTGGGGGGGCCCCTGACCCCCTGAGGTGGTAAATGTCAAATATATCATAATATTACCAATATGAAGCCCAAATTTAATTTTATTCATGTTTTAATAATTAATGAGGATATTTTAGGTACATTTGGAGCATTACATATCTGACCAGAAATTATTTCACCTGAATATTGTTGTAAAAATAGACAAAAATAGATGTATATCAGCCCAAACTAGTACCAAATGTTGGTCTATAAGTCTGAAATTTGGCCCAAAAATTACTTGCCACACACTAAATCTGACTGCATAGGTTTTAGAATTACATCTGGTATACCAGTGGTGTCATATGCGTGATATGTGGTCCAGGAATGCCCAAATACAGCCACAGATGGCTGTATTAGGATATGCTCATATATTTTAAATTAAGGTAGATTCAAGGTTAAAAACCACATTGTTTCCCACAGGAGTCGCTACTGAAATGGATTTTAGTAGTGTGTTCTTTCAGAAATTCATATGTAGCCCAAAGTGCAGGTTCAGGGAGTGTAGTTGGCAAGAGATAGGTAAAATGCCAGATCAGCCCAAAAGACCCCTTAAAGTCGGTCAATCTGGCTGCAATTTTCACAGGAAACTCAGTTCATACCAGAGAATGAATTTGTATTGGGCTGGCCCACTCGAGGGCTACTTTAAGAATTTCAATTTTCTGGGTGTGGGGGGGGGGCCCTGACCCCCTGAGGTGGTAAATGTCAAATATATCATAATATTACCAATATGAAGCCCAAATTTAATTTTATTCATGTTTTAATAATTAATGAGGATATTTTAGGTACATTTGGAGCATTACATATCTGACCAGAAATTATTTCACCTGAATATTGTTGTAAAAATAGACAAAAATAGATGTATATCAGCCCAAACTAGTACCAAATGTTGGTCTATAAGTCTGAAATTTGGCCCAAAAATTACTTGCCACACACTAAATCTGACTGCATAGGTTTTAGAATTACATCTGGTATACCAGTGGTGTCATATGCGTGATATGTGGTCCAGGAATGCCCAAATACAGCCACAGATGGCTGTATTAGGATATGCTCATATATTTTAAATTAAGGTAGATTCAAGGTTAAAAACCACATTGTTTCCCACAGGAGTCGCTACTGAAATGGATTTTAGTAGTGTGTTCTTTCAGAAATTCATATGTAGCCCAAAGTGCAGGTTCAGGGAGTGTAGTTGGCAAGAGATAGGTAAAATGCCAGATCAGCCCAAAAGACCCCTTAAAGTCGGTCAATCTGGCTGCAATTTTCACAGGAAACTCAGTTCATACCAGAGAATGAATTTGTATTGGGCTGGGCCACTCGAGGGCTACTTTAAGAATTTCAATTTTCGGGGTGTGGGGGGGCCCCTGACCCCCTGAGGTGGTAAATGTCAAATATATCATAATATTACCAATATGAAGCCCAAATTTAATTTTATTCATGTTTTAATAATTAATGAGGATATTTTAGGTACATTTGGAGCATTACATATCTGACCAGAAATTATTTCACCTGAATATTGTTGTAAAAATAGACAAAAATAGATGTATATCAGCCCAAACTAGTACCAAATGTTGGTCTATAAGTCTGAAATTTGGCCCAAAAATTACTTGCCACACACTAAATCTGACTGCATAGGTTTTAGAATTACATCTGGTATACCAGTGGTGTCATATGCGTGATATGTGGTCCAGGAATGCCCAAATACAGCCACAGATGGCTGTATTAGGATATGCTCATATATTTTAAATTAAGGTAGATTCAAGGTTAAAAACCACATTGTTTCCCACAGGAGTCGCTACTGAAATGGATTTTAGTAGTGTGTTCTTTCAGAAATTCATATGTAGCCCAAAGTGCAGGTTCAGGGAGTGTAGTTGGCAAGAGATAGGTAAAATGCCAGATCAGCCCAAAAGACCCCTTAAAGTCGGTCAATCTGGCTGCAATTTTCACAGGAAACTCAGTTCATACCAGAGAATGAATTTGTATTGGGCTGGGCCACTCGAGGGCTACTTTAAGAATTTCAATTTTCGGGGTGTGGGGGGGCCCCTGACCCCCTGAGGTGGTAAATGTCAAATATATCATAATATTACCAATATGAAGCCCAAATTTAATTTTATTCATGTTTTAATAATTAATGAGGATATTTTAGGTACATTTGGAGCATTACATATCTGACCAGAAATTATTTCACCTGAATATTGTTGTAAAAATAGACAAAAATAGATGTATATCAGCCCAAACTAGTACCAAATGTTGGTCTATAAGTCTGAAATTTGGCCCAAAAATTACTTGCCACACACTAAATCTGACTGCATAGGTTTTAGAATTACATCTGGTATACCAGTGGTGTCATATGCGTGATATGTGGTCCAGGAATGCCCAAATACAGCCACAGATGGCTGTATTAGGATATGCTCATATATTTTAAATTAAGGTAGATTCAAGGTTAAAAACCACATTGTTTCCCACAGGAGTCGCTACTGAAATGGATTTTAGTAGTGTGTTCTTTCAGAAATTCATATGTAGCCCAAAGTGCAGGTTCAGGGAGTGTAGTTGGCAAGAGATAGGTAAAATGCCAGATCAGCCCAAAAGACCCCTTAAAGTCGGTCAATCTGGCTGCAATTTTCACAGGAAACTCAGTTCATACCAGAGAATGAATTTGTATTGGGCTGGGCCACTCGAGGGCTACTTTAAGAATTTCAATTTTCGGGGTGTGGGGGGGCCCCTGACCCCCTGAGGTGGTAAATGTCAAATATATCATAATATTACCAATATGAAGCCCAAATTTAATTTTATTCATGTTTTAATAATTAATGAGGATATTTTAGGTACATTTGGAGCATTACATATCTGACCAGAAATTATTTCACCTGAATATTGTTGTAAAAATAGACAAAAATAGATGTATATCAGCCCAAACTAGTACCAAATGTTGGTCTATAAGTCTGAAATTTGGCCCAAAAATTACTTGCCACACACTAAATCTGACTGCATAGGTTTTAGAATTACATCTGGTATACCAGTGGTGTCATATGCGTGATATGTGGTCCAGGAATGCCCAAATACAGCCACAGATGGCTGTATTAGGATATGCTCATATATTTTAAATTAAGGTAGATTCAAGGTTAAAAACCACATTGTTTCCCACAGGAGTCGCTACTGAAATGGATTTTAGTAGTGTGTTCTTTCAGAAATTCATATGTAGCCCAAAGTGCAGGTTCAGGGAGTGTAGTTGGCAAGAGATAGGTAAAATGCCAGATCAGCCCAAAAGACCCCTTAAAGTCGGTCAATCTGGCTGCAATTTTCACAGGAAACTCAGTTCATACCAGAGAATGAATTTGTATTGGGCTGGGCCACTCGAGGGCTACTTTAAGAATTTCAATTTTCGGGGTGTGGGGGGGCCCCTGACCCCCTGAGGTGGTAAATGTCAAATATATCATAATATTACCAATATGAAGCCCAAATTTAATTTTATTCATGTTTTAATAATTAATGAGGATATTTTAGGTACATTTGGAGCATTACATATCTGACCAGAAATTATTTCACCTGAATATTGTTGTAAAAATAGACAAAAATAGATGTATATCAGCCCAAACTAGTACCAAATGTTGGTCTATAAGTCTGAAATTTGGCCCAAAAATTACTTGCCACACACTAAATCTGACTGCATAGGTTTTAGAATTACATCTGGTATACCAGTGGTGTCATATGCGTGATATGTGGTCCAGGAATGCCCAAATACAGCCACAGATGGCTGTATTAGGATATGCTCATATATTTTAAATTAAGGTAGATTCAAGGTTAAAAACCACATTGTTTCCCACAGGAGTCGCTACTGAAATGGATTTTAGTAGTGTGTTCTTTCAGAAATTCATATGTAGCCCAAAGTGCAGGTTCAGGGAGTGTAGTTGGCAAGAGATAGGTAAAATGCCAGATCAGCCCAAAAGACCCCTTAAAGTCGGTCAATCTGGCTGCAATTTTCACAGGAAACTCAGTTCATACCAGAGAATGAATTTGTATTGGGCTGGGCCACTCGAGGGCTACTTTAAGAATTTCAATTTTCGGGGTGTGGGGGGGGCCCCTGACCCCCTGAGGTGGTAAATGTCAAATATATCATAATATTACCAATATGAAGCCCAAATTTAATTTTATTCATGTTTTAATAATTAATGAGGATATTTTAGGTACATTTGGAGCATTACATATCTGACCAGAAATTATTTCACCTGAATATTGTTGTAAAAATAGACAAAAATAGATGTATATCAGCCCAAACTAGTACCAAATGTTGGTCTATAAGTCTGAAATTTGGCCCAAAAATTACTTGCCACACACTAAATCTGACTGCATAGGTTTTAGAATTACATCTGGTATACCAGTGGTGTCATATGCGTGATATGTGGTCCAGGAATGCCCAAATACAGCCACAGATGGCTGTATTAGGATATGCTCATATATTTTAAATTAAGGTAGATTCAAGGTTAAAAACCACATTGTTTCCCACAGGAGTCGCTACTGAAATGGATTTTAGTAGTGTGTTCTTTCAGAAATTCATATGTAGCCCAAAGTGCAGGTTCAGGGAGTGTAGTTGGCAAGAGATAGGTAAAATGCCAGATCAGCCCAAAAGACCCCTTAAAGTCGGTCAATCTGGCTGCAATTTTCACAGGAAACTCAGTTCATACCAGAGAATGAATTTGTATTGGGCTGGGCCACTCGAGGGCTACTTTAAGAATTTCAATTTTCGGGGTGTGGGGGGGCCCCTGACCCCCTGAGGTGGTAAATGTCAAATATATCATAATATTACCAATATGAAGCCCAAATTTAATTTTATTCATGTTTTAATAATTAATGAGGATATTTTAGGTACATTTGGAGCATTACATATCTGACCAGAAATTATTTCACCTGAATATTGTTGTAAAAATAGACAAAAATAGATGTATATCAGCCCAAACTAGTACCAAATGTTGGTCTATAAGTCTGAAATTTGGCCCAAAAATTACTTGCCACACACTAAATCTGACTGCATAGGTTTTAGAATTACATCTGGTATACCAGTGGTGTCATATGCGTGATATGTGGTCCAGGAATGCCCAAATACAGCCACAGATGGCTGTATTAGGATATGCTCATATATTTTAAATTAAGGTAGATTCAAGGTTAAAAACCACATTGTTTCCCACAGGAGTCGCTACTGAAATGGATTTTAGTAGTGTGTTCTTTCAGAAATTCATATGTAGCCCAAAGTGCAGGTTCAGGGAGTGTAGTTGGCAAGAGATAGGTAAAATGCCAGATCAGCCCAAAAGACCCCTTAAAGTCGGTCAATCTGGCTGCAATTTTCACAGGAAACTCAGTTCATACCAGAGAATGAATTTGTATTGGGCTGGGCCACTCGAGGGCTACTTTAAGAATTTCAATTTTCGGGGTGTGGGGGGGCCCCTGACCCCCTGAGGTGGTAAATCTCAAATATATCATAATATTACCAATATGAAGCCCAAATTTAATTTTATTCATGTTTTAATAATTAATGAGGATATTTTAGGTACATTTGGAGCATTACATATCTGACCAGAAATTATTTCACCTGAATATTGTTGTAAAAATAGACAAAAATAGATGTATATCAGCCCAAACTAGTACCAAATGTTGGTCTATAAGTCTGAAATTTGGCCCAAAAATTACTTGCCACACACTAAATCTGACTGCATAGGTTTTAGAATTACATCTGGTATACCAGTGGTGTCATATGCGTGATATGTGGTCCAGGAATGCCCAAATACAGCCACAGATGGCTGTATTAGGATATGCTCATATATTTTAAATTAAGGTAGATTCAAGGTTAAAAACCACATTGTTTCCCACAGGAGTCGCTACTGAAATGGATTTTAGTAGTGTGTTCTTTCAGAAATTCATATGTAGCCCAAAGTGCAGGTTCAGGGAGTGTAGTTGGCAAGAGATAGGTAAAATGCCAGATCAGCCCAAAAGACCCCTTAAAGTCGGTCAATCTGGCTGCAATTTTCACAGGAAACTCAGTTCATACCAGAGAATGAATTTGTATTGGGCTGGGCCACTCGAGGGCTACTTTAAGAATTTCAATTTTCGGGGTGTGGGGGGGCCCCTGACCCCCTGAGGTGGTAAATGTCAAATATATCATAATATTACCAATATGAAGCCCAAATTTAATTTTATTCATGTTTTAATAATTAATGAGGATATTTTAGGTACATTTGGAGCATTACATATCTGACCAGAAATTATTTCACCTGAATATTGTTGTAAAAATAGACAAAAATAGATGTATATCAGCCCAAACTAGTACCAAATGTTGGTCTATAAGTCTGAAATTTGGCCCAAAAATTACTTGCCACACACTAAATCTGACTGCATAGGTTTTAGAATTACATCTGGTATACCAGTGGTGTCATATGCGTGATATGTGGTCCAGGAATGCCCAAATACAGCCACAGATGGCTGTATTAGGATATGCTCATATATTTTAAATTAAGGTAGATTCAAGGTTAAAAACCACATTGTTTCCCACAGGAGTCGCTACTGAAATGGATTTTAGTAGTGTGTTCTTTCAGAAATTCATATGTAGCCCAAAGTGCAGGTTCAGGGAGTGTAGTTGGCAAGAGATAGGTAAAATGCCAGATCAGCCCAAAAGACCCCTTAAAGTCGGTCAATCTGGCTGCAATTTTCACAGGAAACTCAGTTCATACCAGAGAATGAATTTGTATTGGGCTGGGCCACTCGAGGGCTACTTTAAGAATTTCAATTTTCGGGGTGTGGGGGGGCCCCTGACCCCCTGAGGTGGTAAATGTCAAATATATCATAATATTACCAATATGAAGCCCAAATTTAATTTTATTCATGTTTTAATAATTAATGAGGATATTTTAGGTACATTTGGAGCATTACATATCTGACCAGAAATTATTTCACCTGAATATTGTTGTAAAAATAGACAAAAATAGATGTATATCAGCCCAAACTAGTACCAAATGTTGGTCTATAAGTCTGAAATTTGGCCCAAAAATTACTTGCCACACACTAAATCTGACTGCATAGGTTTTAGAATTACATCTGGTATACCAGTGGTGTCATATGCGTGATATGTGGTCCAGGAATGCCCAAATACAGCCACAGATGGCTGTATTAGGATATGCTCATATATTTTAAATTAAGGTAGATTCAAGGTTAAAAACCACATTGTTTCCCACAGGAGTCGCTACTGAAATGGATTTTAGTAGTGTGTTCTTTCAGAAATTCATATGTAGCCCAAAGTGCAGGTTCAGGGAGTGTAGTTGGCAAGAGATAGGTAAAATGCCAGATCAGCCCAAAAGACCCCTTAAAGTCGGTCAATCTGGCTGCAATTTTCACAGGAAACTCAGTTCATACCAGAGAATGAATTTGTATTGGGCTGGGCCACTCGAGGGCTACTTTAAGAATTTCAATTTTCGGGGTGTGGGGGGGCCCCTGACCCCCTGAGGTGGTAAATGTCAAATATATCATAATATTACCAATATGAAGCCCAAATTTAATTTTATTCATGTTTTAATAATTAATGAGGATATTTTAGGTACATTTGGAGCATTACATATCTGACCAGAAATTATTTCACCTGAATATTGTTGTAAAAATAGACAAAAATAGATGTATATCAGCCCAAACTAGTACCAAATGTTGGTCTATAAGTCTGAAATTTGGCCCAAAAATTACTTGCCACACACTAAATCTGACTGCATAGGTTTTAGAATTACATCTGGTATACCAGTGGTGTCATATGCGTGATATGTGGTCCAGGAATGCCCAAATACAGCCACAGATGGCTGTATTAGGATATGCTCATATATTTTAAATTAAGGTAGATTCAAGGTTAAAAACCACATTGTTTCCCACAGGAGTCGCTACTGAAATGGATTTTAGTAGTGTGTTCTTTCAGAAATTCATATGTAACCCAAAGTGCAGGTTCAGGGAGTGTAGTTGGCAAGAGATAGGTAAAATGCCAGATCAGCCCAAAAGACCCCTTAAAGTCGGTCAATCTGGCTGCAATTTTCACAGGAAACTCAGTTCATACCAGAGAATGAATTTGTATTGGGCTGGGCCACTCGAGGGCTACTTTAAGAATTTCAATTTTCGGGGTGTGGGGGGGCCCCTGACCCCCTGAGGTGGTAAATGTCAAATATATCATAATATTACCAATATGAAGCCCAAATTTAATTTTATTCATGTTTTAATAATTAATGAGGATATTTTAGGTACATTTGGAGCATTACATATCTGACCAGAAATTATTTCACCTGAATATTGTTGTAAAAATAGACAAAAATAGATGTATATCAGCCCAAACTAGTACCAAATGTTGGTCTATAAGTCTGAAATTTGGCCCAAAAATTACTTGCCACACACTAAATCTGACTGCATAGGTTTTAGAATTACATCTGGTATACCAGTGGTGTCATATGCGTGATATGTGGTCCAGGAATGCCCAAATACAGCCACAGATGGCTGTATTAGGATATGCTCATATATTTTAAATTAAGGTAGATTCAAGGTTAAAAACCACATTGTTTCCCACAGGAGTCGCTACTGAAATGGATTTTAGTAGTGTGTTCTTTCAGAAATTCATATGTAGCCCAAAGTGCAGGTTCAGGGAGTGTAGTTGGCAAGAGATAGGTAAAATGCCAGATCAGCCCAAAAGACCCCTTAAAGTCGGTCAATCTGGCTGCAATTTTCACAGGAAACTCAGTTCATACCAGAGAATGAATTTGTATTGGGCTGGGCCACTCGAGGGCTACTTTAAGAATTTCAATTTTCGGGGTGTGGGGGGGCCCCTGACCCCCTGAGGTGGTAAATGTCAAATATATCATAATATTACCAATATGAAGCCCAAATTTAATTTTATTCATGTTTTAATAATTAATGAGGATATTTTAGGTACATTTGGAGCATTACATATCTGACCAGAAATTATTTCACCTGAATATTGTTGTAAAAATAGACAAAAATAGATGTATATCAGCCCAAACTAGTACCAAATGTTGGTCTATAAGTCTGAAATTTGGCCCAAAAATTACTTGCCACACACTAAATCTGACTGCATAGGTTTTAGAATTACATCTGGTATACCAGTGGTGTCATATGCGTGATATGTGGTCCAGGAATGCCCAAATACAGCCACAGATGGCTGTATTAGGATATGCTCATATATTTTAAATTAAGGTAGATTCAAGGTTAAAAACCACATTGTTTCCCACAGGAGTCGCTACTGAAATGGATTTTAGTAGTGTGTTCTTTCAGAAATTCATATGTAGCCCAAAGTGCAGGTTCAGGGAGTGTAGTTGGCAAGAGATAGGTAAAATGCCAGATCAGCCCAAAAGACCCCTTAAAGTCGGTCAATCTGGCTGCAATTTTCACAGGAAACTCAGTTC
The DNA here is from genome assembly GCA_964017235.1 of Sabellastarte sp. h YS-2021. Lineage (NCBI taxonomy): Eukaryota > Metazoa > Annelida > Polychaeta > Sabellida > Sabellidae > Sabellastarte > Sabellastarte sp. h YS-2021. Next base: position 165,759 of record CAXHLB010000231.1, read on the forward strand.
ATACCAGAGAATGAATTTGTATTGGGCTGGGCCACTCGAGGGCTACTTTAAGAATTTCAATTTTCGGGGTGTGGGGGGGCCCCTGACCCCCTGAGGTGGTAAATGTCAAATATATCATAATATTACCAATATGAAGCCCAAATTTAATTTTATTCATGTTTTAATAATTAATGAGGATATTTTAGGTACATTTGGAGCATTACATATCTGACCAGAAATTATTTCACCTGAATATTGTTGTAAAAATAGACAAAAATAGATGTATATCAGCCCAAACTAGTACCAAATGTTGGTCTATAAGTCTGAAATTTGGCCCAAAAATTACTTGCCACACACTAAATCTGACTGCATAGGTTTTAGAATTACATCTGGTATACCAGTGGTGTCATATGCGTGATATGTGGTCCAGGAATGCCCAAATACAGCCACAGATGGCTGTATTAGGATATGCTCATATATTTTAAATTAAGGTAGATTCAAGGTTAAAAACCACATTGTTTCCCACAGGAGTCGCTACTGAAATGGATTTTAGTAGTGTGTTCTTTCAGAAATTCATATGTAGCCCAAAGTGCAGGTTCAGGGAGTGTAGTTGGCAAAAGATAGGTAAAATGCCAGATCAGCCCAAAAGACCCCTTAAAGTCGGTCAATCTGGCTGCAATTTTCACAGGAAACTCAGTTCATACCAGAGAATGAATTTGTATTGGGCTGGGCCACTCGAGGGCTACTTTAAGAATTTCAATTTTCGGGGTGTGGGGGGGCCCCTGACCCCCTGAGGTGGTAAATGTCAAATATATCATAATATTACCAATATGAAGCCCAAATTTAATTTTATTCATGTTTTAATAATTAATGAGGATATTTTAGGTACATTTGGAGCATTACATATCTGACCAGAAATTATTTCACCTGAATATTGTTGTAAAAATAGACAAAAATAGATGTATATCAGCCCAAACTAGTACCAAATGTTGGTCTATAAGTCTGAAATTTGGCCCAAAAATTACTTGCCACACACTAAATCTGACTGCATAGGTTTTAGAATTACATCTGGTATACCAGTGGTGTCATATGCGTGATATGTGGTCCAGGAATGCCCAAATACAGCCACAGATGGCTGTATTAGGATATGCTCATATATTTTAAATTAAGGTAGATTCAAGGTTAAAAACCACATTGTTTCCCACAGGAGTCGCTACTGAAATGGATTTTAGTAGTGTGTTCTTTCAGAAATTCATATGTAGCCCAAAGTGCAGGTTCAGGGAGTGTAGTTGGCAAGAGATAGGTAAAATGCCAGATCAGCCCAAAAGACCCCTTAAAGTCGGTCAATCTGGCTGCAATTTTCACAGGAAACTCAGTTCATACCAGAGAATGAATTTGTATTGGGCTGGGCCACTCGAGGGCTACTTTAAGAATTTCAATTTTCGGGGTGTGGGGGGGCCCCTGACCCCCTGAGGTGGTAAATGTCAAATATATCATAATATTACCAATATGAAGCCCAAATTTAATTTTATTCATGTTTTAATAATTAATGAGGATATTTTAGGTACATTTGGAGCATTACATATCTGACCAGAAATTATTTCACCTGAATATTGTTGTAAAAATAGACAAAAATAGATGTATATCAGCCCAAACTAGTACCAAATGTTGGTCTATAAGTCTGAAATTTGGCCCAAAAATTACTTGCCACACACTAAATCTGACTGCATAGGTTTTAGAATTACATCTGGTATACCAGTGGTGTCATATGCGTGATATGTGGTCCAGGAATGCCCAAATACAGCCACAGATGGCTGTATTAGGATATGCTCATATATTTTAAATTAAGGTAGATTCAAGGTTAAAAACCACATTGTTTCCCACAGGAGTCGCTACTGAAATGGATTTTAGTAGTGTGTTCTTTCAGAAATTCATATGTAGCCCAAAGTGCAGGTTCAGGGAGTGTAGTTGGCAAGAGATAGGTAAAATGCCAGATCAGCCCAAAAGACCCCTTAAAGTCGGTCAATCTGGCTGCAATTTTCACAGGAAACTCAGTTCATACCAGAGAATGAATTTGTATTGGGCTGGGCCACTCGAGGGCTACTTTAAGAATTTCAATTTTCGGGGTGTGGGGGGGCCCCTGACCCCCTGAGGTGGTAAATGTCAAATATATCATAATATTACCAATATGAAGCCCAAATTTAATTTTATTCATGTTTTAATAATTAATGAGGATATTTTAGGTACATTTGGAGCATTACATATCTGACCAGAAATTATTTCACCTGAATATTGTTGTAAAAATAGACAAAAATAGATGTATATCAGCCCAAACTAGTACCAAATGTTGGTCTATAAGTCTGAAATTTGGCCCAAAAATTACTTGCCACACACTAAATCTGACTGCATAGGTTTTAGAATTACATCTGGTATACCAGTGGTGTCATATGCGTGATATGTGGTCCAGGAATGCCCAAATACAGCCACAGATGGCTGTATTAGGATATGCTCATATATTTTAAATTAAGGTAGATTCAAGGTTAAAAACCACATTGTTTCCCACAGGAGTCGCTACTGAAATGGATTTTAGTAGTGTGTTCTTTCAGAAATTCATATGTAGCCCAAAGTGCAGGTTCAGGGAGTGTAGTTGGCAAAAGATAGGTAAAATGCCAGATCAGCCCAAAAGACCCCTTAAAGTCGGTCAATCTGGCTGCAATTTTCACAGGAAACTCAGTTCATACCAGAGAATGAATTTGTATTGGGCTGGGCCACTCGAGGGCTACTTTAAGAATTTCAATTTTCGGGGTGTGGGGGGGCCCCTGACCCCCTGAGGTGGTAAATGTCAAATATATCATAATATTACCAATATGAAGCCCAAATTTAATTTTATTCATGTTTTAATAATTAATGAGGATATTTTAGGTACATTTGGAGCATTACATATCTGACCAGAAATTATTTCACCTGAATATTGTTGTAAAAATAGACAAAAATAGATGTATATCAGCCCAAACTAGTACCAAATGTTGGTCTATAAGTCTGAAATTTGGCCCAAAAATTACTTGCCACACACTAAATCTGACTGCATAGGTTTTAGAATTACATCTGGTATACCAGTGGTGTCATATGCGTGATATGTGGTCCAGGAATGCCCAAATACAGCCACAGATGGCTGTATTAGGATATGCTCATATATTTTAAATTAAGGTAGATTCAAGGTTAAAAACCACATTGTTTCCCACAGGAGTCGCTACTGAAATGGATTTTAGTAGTGTGTTCTTTCAGAAATTCATATGTAGCCCAAAGTGCAGGTTCAGGGAGTGTAGTTGGCAAGAGATAGGTAAAATGCCAGATCAGCCCAAAAGACCCCTTAAAGTCGGTCAATCTGGCTGCAATTTTCACAGGAAACTCAGTTCATACCAGAGAATGAATTTGTATTGGGCTGGGCCACTCGAGGGCTACTTTAAGAATTTCAATTTTCGGGGTGTGGGGGGGCCCCTGACCCCCTGAGGTGGTAAATGTCAAATATATCATAATATTACCAATATGAAGCCCAAATTTAATTTTATTCATGTTTTAATAATTAATGAGGATATTTTAGGTACATTTGGAGCATTACATATCTGACCAGAAATTATTTCACCTGAATATTGTTGTAAAAATAGACAAAAATAGATGTATATCAGCCCAAACTAGTACCAAATGTTGGTCTATAAGTCTGAAATTTGGCCCAAAAATTACTTGCCACACACTAAATCTGACTGCATAGGTTTTAGAATTACATCTGGTATACCAGTGGTGTCATATGCGTGATATGTGGTCCAGGAATGCCCAAATACAGCCACAGATGGCTGTATTAGGATATGCTCATATATTTTAAATTAAGGTAGATTCAAGGTTAAAAACCACATTGTTTCCCACAGGAGTCGCTACTGAAATGGATTTTAGTAGTGTGTTCTTTCAGAAATTCATATGTAGCCCAAAGTGCAGGTTCAGGGAGTGTAGTTGGCAAGAGATAGGTAAAATGCCAGATCAGCCCAAAAGACCCCTTAAAGTCGGTCAATCTGGCTGCAATTTTCACAGGAAACTCAGTTCATACCAGAGAATGAATTTGTATTGGGCTGGGCCACTCGAGGGCTACTTTAAGAATTTCAATTTTCGGGGTGTGGGGGGGCCCCTGACCCCCTGAGGTGGTAAATGTCAAATATATCATAATATTACCAATATGAAGCCCAAATTTAATTTTATTCATGTTTTAATAATTAATGAGGATATTTTAGGTACATTTGGAGCATTACATATCTGACCAGAAATTATTTCACCTGAATATTGTTGTAAAAATAGACAAAAATAGATGTATATCAGCCCAAACTAGTACCAAATGTTGGTCTATAAGTCTGAAATTTGGCCCAAAAATTACTTGCCACACACTAAATCTGACTGCATAGGTTTTAGAATTACATCTGGTATACCAGTGGTGTCATATGCGTGATATGTGGTCCAGGAATGCCCAAATACAGCCACAGATGGCTGTATTAGGATATGCTCATATATTTTAAATTAAGGTAGATTCAAGGTTAAAAACCACATTGTTTCCCACAGGAGTCGCTACTGAAATGGATTTTAGTAGTGTGTTCTTTCAGAAATTCATATGTAGCCCAAAGTGCAGGTTCAGGGAGTGTAGTTGGCAAGAGATAGGTAAAATGCCAGATCAGCCCAAAAGACCCCTTAAAGTCGGTCAATCTGGCTGCAATTTTCACAGGAAACTCAGTTCATACCAGAGAATGAATTTGTATTGGGCTGGGCCACTCGAGGGCTACTTTAAGAATTTCAATTTTCGGGGTGTGGGGGGGCCCCTGACCCCCTGAGGTGGTAAATGTCAAATATATCATAATATTACCAATATGAAGCCCAAATTTAATTTTATTCATGTTTTAATAATTAATGAGGATATTTTAGGTACATTTGGAGCATTACATATCTGACCAGAAATTATTTCACCTGAATATTGTTGTAAAAATAGACAAAAATAGATGTATATCAGCCCAAACTAGTACCAAATGTTGGTCTATAAGTCTGAAATTTGGCCCAAAAATTACTTGCCACACACTAAATCTGACTGCATAGGTTTTAGAATTACATCTGGTATACCAGTGGTGTCATATGCGTGATATGTGGTCCAGGAATGCCCAAATACAGCCACAGATGGCTGTATTAGGATATGCTCATATATTTTAAATTAAGGTAGATTCAAGGTTAAAAACCACATTGTTTCCCACAGGAGTCGCTACTGAAATGGATTTTAGTAGTGTGTTCTTTCAGAAATTCATATGTAGCCCAAAGTGCAGGTTCAGGGAGTGTAGTTGGCAAGAGATAGGTAAAATGCCAGATCAGCCCAAAAGACCCCTTAAAGTCGGTCAATCTGGCTGCAATTTTCACAGGAAACTCAGTTCATACCAGAGAATGAATTTGTATTGGGCTGGGCCACTCGAGGGCTACTTTAAGAATTTCAATTTTCGGGGTGTGGGGGGGCCCCTGACCCCCTGAGGTGGTAAATGTCAAATATATCATAATATTACCAATATGAAGCCCAAATTTAATTTTATTCATGTTTTAATAATTAATGAGGATATTTTAGGTACATTTGGAGCATTACATATCTGACCAGAAATTATTTCACCTGAATATTGTTGTAAAAATAGACAAAAATAGATGTATATCAGCCCAAACTAGTACCAAATGTTGGTCTATAAGTCTGAAATTTGGCCCAAAAATTACTTGCCACACACTAAATCTGACTGCATAGGTTTTAGAATTACATCTGGTATACCAGTGGTGTCATATGCGTGATATGTGGTCCAGGAATGCCCAAATACAGCCACAGATGGCTGTATTAGGATATGCTCATATATTTTAAATTAAGGTAGATTCAAGGTTAAAAACCACATTGTTTCCCACAGGAGTCGCTACTGAAATGGATTTTAGTAGTGTGTTCTTTCAGAAATTCATATGTAGCCCAAAGTGCAGGTTCAGGGAGTGTAGTTGGCAAGAGATAGGTAAAATGCCAGATCAGCCCAAAAGACCCCTTAAAGTCGGTCAATCTGGCTGCAATTTTCACAGGAAACTCAGTTCATACCAGAGAATGAATTTGTATTGGGCTGGGCCACTCGAGGGCTACTTTAAGAATTTCAATTTTCGGGGTGTGGGGGGGCCCCTGACCCCCTGAGGTGGTAAATGTCAAATATATCATAATATTACCAATATGAAGCCCAAATTTAATTTTATTCATGTTTTAATAATTAATGAGGATATTTTAGGTACATTTGGAGCATTACATATCTGACCAGAAATTATTTCACCTGAATATTGTTGTAAAAATAGACAAAAATAGATGTATATCAGCCCAAACTAGTACCAAATGTTGGTCTATAAGTCTGAAATTTGGCCCAAAAATTACTTGCCACACACTAAATCTGACTGCATAGGTTTTAGAATTACATCTGGTATACCAGTGGTGTCATATGCGTGATATGTGGTCCAGGAATGCCCAAATACAGCCACAGATGGCTGTATTAGGATATGCTCATATATTTTAAATTAAGGTAGATTCAAGGTTAAAAACCACATTGTTTCCCACAGGAGTCGCTACTGAAATGGATTTTAGTAGTGTGTTCTTTCAGAAATTCATATGTAGCCCAAAGTGCAGGTTCAGGGAGTGTAGTTGGCAAGAGATAGGTAAAATGCCAGATCAGCCCAAAAGACCCCTTAAAGTCGGTCAATCTGGCTGCAATTTTCACAGGAAACTCAGTTCATACCAGAGAATGAATTTGTATTGGGCTGGGCCACTCGAGGGCTACTTTAAGAATTTCAATTTTCGGGGTGTGGGGGGGCCCCTGACCCCCTGAGGTGGTAAATGTCAAATATATCATAATATTACCAATATGAAGCCCAAATTTAATTTTATTCATGTTTTAATAATTAATGAGGATATTTTAGGTACATTTGGAGCATTACATATCTGACCAGAAATTATTTCACCTGAATATTGTTGTAAAAATAGACAAAAATAGATGTATATCAGCCCAAACTAGTACCAAATGTTGGTCTATAAGTCTGAAATTTGGCCCAAAAATTACTTGCCACACACTAAATCTGACTGCATAGGTTTTAGAATTACATCTGGTATACCAGTGGTGTCATATGCGTGATATGTGGTCCAGGAATGCCCAAATACAGCCACAGATGGCTGTATTAGGATATGCTCATATATTTTAAATTAAGGTAGATTCAAGGTTAAAAACCACATTGTTTCCCACAGGAGTCGCTACTGAAATGGATTTTAGTAGTGTGTTCTTTCAGAAATTCATATGTAGCCCAAAGTGCAGGTTCAGGGAGTGTAGTTGGCAAGAGATAGGTAAAATGCCAGATCAGCCCAAAAGACCCCTTAAAGTCGGTCAATCTGGCTGCAATTTTCACAGGAAACTCAGTTCATACCAGAGAATGAATTTGTATTGGGCTGGGCCACTCGAGGGCTACTTTAAGAATTTCAATTTTCGGGGTGTGGGGGGGCCCCTGACCCCCTGAGGTGGTAAATGTCAAATATATCATAATATTACCAATATGAAGCCCAAATTTAATTTTATTCATGTTTTAATAATTAATGAGGATATTTTAGGTACATTTGGAGCATTACATATCTGACCAGAAATTATTTCACCTGAATATTGTTGTAAAAATAGACAAAAATAGATGTATATCAGCCCAAACTAGTACCAAATGTTGGTCTATAAGTCTGAAATTTGGCCCAAAAATTACTTGCCACACACTAAATCTGACTGCATAGGTTTTAGAATTACATCTGGTATACCAGTGGTGTCATATGCGTGATATGTGGTCCAGGAATGCCCAAATACAGCCACAGATGGCTGTATTAGGATATGCTCATATATTTTAAATTAAGGTAGATTCAAGGTTAAAAACCACATTGTTTCCCACAGGAGTCGCTACTGAAATGGATTTTAGTAGTGTGTTCTTTCAGAAATTCATATGTAGCCCAAAGTGCAGGTTCAGGGAGTGTAGTTGGCAAGAGATAGGTAAAATGCCAGATCAGCCCAAAAGACCCCTTAAAGTCGGTCAATCTGGCTGCAATTTTCACAGGAAACTCAGTTCATACCAGAGAATGAATTTGTATTGGGCTGGGCCACTCGAGGGCTACTTTAAGAATTTCAATTTTCGGGGTGTGGGGGGGCCCCTGACCCCCTGAGGTGGTAAATGTCAAATATATCATAATATTACCAATATGAAGCCCAAATTTAATTTTATTCATGTTTTAATAATTAATGAGGATATTTTAGGTACATTTGGAGCATTACATATCTGACCAGAAATTATTTCACCTGAATATTGTTGTAAAAATAGACAAAAATAGATGTATATCAGCCCAAACTAGTACCAAATGTTGGTCTATAAGTCTGAAATTTGGCCCAAAAATTACTTGCCACACACTAAATCTGACTGCATAGGTTTTAGAATTACATCTGGTATACCAGTGGTGTCATATGCGTGATATGTGGTCCAGGAATGCCCAAATACAGCCACAGATGGCTGTATTAGGATATGCTCATATATTTTAAATTAAGGTAGATTCAAGGTTAAAAACCACATTGTTTCCCACAGGAGTCGCTACTGAAATGGATTTTAGTAGTGTGTTCTTTCAGAAATTCATATGTAGCCCAAAGTGCAGGTTCAGGGAGTGTAGTTGGCAAGAGATAGGTAAAATGCCAGATCAGCCCAAAAGACCCCTTAAAGTCGGTCAATCTGGCTGCAATTTTCACAGGAAACTCAGTTCATACCAGAGAATGAATTTGTATTGGGCTGGGCCACTCGAGGGCTACTTTAAGAATTTCAATTTTCGGGGTGTGGGGGGGCCCCTGACCCCCTGAGGTGGTAAATGTCAAATATATCATAATATTACCAATATGAAGCCCAAATTTAATTTTATTCATGTTTTAATAATTAATGAGGATATTTTAGGTACATTTGGAGCATTACATATCTGACCAGAAATTATTTCACCTGAATATTGTTGTAAAAATAGACAAAAATAGATGTATATCAGCCCAAACTAGTACCAAATGTTGGTCTATAAGTCTGAAATTTGGCCCAAAAATTACTTGCCACACACTAAATCTGACTGCATAGGTTTTAGAATTACATCTGGTATACCAGTGGTGTCATATGCGTGATATGTGGTCCAGGAATGCCCAAATACAGCCACAGATGGCTGTATTAGGATATGCTCATATATTTTAAATTAAGGTAGATTCAAGGTTAAAAACCACATTGTTTCCCACAGGAGTCGCTACTGAAATGGATTTTAGTAGTGTGTTCTTTCAGAAATTCATATGTAGCCCAAAGTGCAGGTTCAGGGAGTGTAGTTGGCAAGAGATAGGTAAAATGCCAGATCAGCCCAAAAGACCCCTTAAAGTCGGTCAATCTGGCTGCAATTTTCACAGGAAACTCAGTTCATACCAGAGAATGAATTTGTATTGGGCTGGGCCACTCGAGGGCTACTTTAAGAATTTCAATTTTCGGGGTGTGGGGGGGCCCCTGACCCCCTGAGGTGGTAAATGTCAAATATATCATAATATTACCAATATGAAGCCCAAATTTAATTTTATTCATGTTTTAATAATTAATGAGGATATTTTAGGTACATTTGGAGCATTACATATCTGACCAGAAATTATTTCACCTGAATATTGTTGTAAAAATAGACAAAAATAGATGTATATCAGCCCAAACTAGTACCAAATGTTGGTCTATAAGTCTGAAATTTGGCCCAAAAATTACTTGCCACACACTAAATCTGACTGCATAGGTTTTAGAATTACATCTGGTATACCAGTGGTGTCATATGCGTGATATGTGGTCCAGGAATGCCCAAATACAGCCACAGATGGCTGTATTAGGATATGCTCATATATTTTAAATTAAGGTAGATTCAAGGTTAAAAACCACATTGTTTCCCACAGGAGTCGCTACTGAAATGGATTTTAGTAGTGTGTTCTTTCAGAAATTCATATGTAGCCCAAAGTGCAGGTTCAGGGAGTGTAGTTGGCAAGAGATAGGTAAAATGCCAGATCAGCCCAAAAGACCCCTTAAAGTCGGTCAATCTGGCTGCAATTTTCACAGGAAACTCAGTTCATACCAGAGAATGAATTTGTATTGGGCTGGGCCACTCGAGGGCTACTTTAAGAATTTCAATTTTCGGGGTGTGGGGGGGCCCCTGACCCCCTGAGGTGGTAAATGTCAAATATATCATAATATTACCAATATGAAGCCCAAATTTAATTTTATTCATGTTTTAATAATTAATGAGGATATTTTAGGTACATTTGGAGCATTACATATCTGACCAGAAATTATTTCACCTGAATATTGTTGTAAAAATAGACAAAAATAGATGTATATCAGCCCAAACTAGTACCAAATGTTGGTCTATAAGTCTGAAATTTGGCCCAAAAATTACTTGCCACACACTAAATCTGACTGCATAGGTTTTAGAATTACATCTGGTATACCACTGGTGTCATATGCGTGATATGTGGTCCAGGAATGCCCAAATACAGCCACAGATGGCTGTATTAGGATATGCTCATATATTTTAAATTAAGGTAGATTCAAGGTTAAAAACCACATTGTTTCCCACAGGAGTCGCTACTGAAATGGATTTTAGTAGTGTGTTCTTTCAGAAATTCATATGTAGCCCAAAGTGCAGGTTCAGGGAGTGTAGTTGGCAAGAGATAGGTAAAATGCCAGATCAGCCCAAAAGACCCCTTAAAGTCGGTCAATCTGGCTGCAATTTTCACAGGAAACTCAGTTCATACCAGAGAATGAATTTGTATTGGGCTGGGCCACTCGAGGGCTACTTTAAGAATTTCAATTTTCGGGGTGTGGGGGGGCCCCTGACCCCCTGAGGTGGTAAATGTCAAATATATCATAATATTACCAATATGAAGCCCAAATTTAATTTTATTCATGTTTTAATAATTAATGAGGATATTTTAGGTACATTTGGAGCATTACATATCTGACCAGAAATTATTTCACCTGAATATTGTTGTAAAAATAGACAAAAATAGATGTATATCAGCCCAAACTAGTACCAAATGTTGGTCTATAAGTCTGAAATTTGGCCCAAAAATTACTTGCCACACACTAAATCTGACTGCATAGGTTTTAGAATTACATCTGGTATACCAGTGGTGTCATATGCGTGATATGTGGTCCAGGAATGCCCAAATACAGCCACAGATGGCTGTATTAGGATATGCTCATATATTTTAAATTAAGGTAGATTCAAGGTTAAAAACCACATTGTTTCCCACAGGAGTCGCTACTGAAATGGATTTTAGTAGTGTGTTCTTTCAGAAATTCATATGTAGCCCAAAGTGCAGGTTCAGGGAGTGTAGTTGGCAAGAGATAGGTAAAATGCCAGATCAGCCCAAAAGACCCCTTAAAGTCGGTCAATCTGGCTGCAATTTTCACAGGAAACTCAGTTCATACCAGAGAATGAATTTGTATTGGGCTGGGCCACTCGAGGGCTACTTTAAGAATTTCAATTTTCGGGGTGTGGGGGGGGCCCCTGACCCCCTGAGGTGGTAAATGTCAAATATATCATAATATTACCAATATGAAGCCCAAATTTAATTTTATTCATGTTTTAATAATTAATGAGGATATTTTAGGTACATTTGGAGCATTACATATCTGACCAGAAATTATTTCACCTGAATATTGTTGTAAAAATAGACAAAAATAGATGTATATCAGCCCAAACTAGTACCAAATGTTGGTCTATAAGTCTGAAATTTGGCCCAAAAATTACTTGCCACACACTAAATCTGACTGCATAGGTTTTAGAATTACATCTGGTATACCAGTGGTGTCATATGCGTGATATGTGGTCCAGGAATGCCCAAATACAGCCACAGATGGCTGTATTAGGATATGCTCATATATTTTAAATTAAGGTAGATTCAAGGTTAAAAACCACATTGTTTCCCACAGGAGTCGCTACTGAAATGGATTTTAGTAGTGTGTTCTTTCAGAAATTCATATGTAGCCCAAAGTGCAGGTTCAGGGAGTGTAGTTGGCAAGAGATAGGTAAAATGCCAGATCAGCCCAAAAGACCCCTTAAAGTCGGTCAATCTGGCTGCAATTTTCACAGGAAACTCAGTTCATACCAGAGAATGAATTTGTATTGGGCTGGGCCACTCGAGGGCTACTTTAAGAATTTCAATTTTCGGGGTGTGGGGGGGCCCCTGACCCCCTGAGGTGGTAAATGTCAAATATATCATAATATTACCAATATGAAGCCCAAATTTAATTTTATTCATGTTTTAATAATTAATGAGGATATTTTAGGTACATTTGGAGCATTACATATCTGACCAGAAATTATTTCACCTGAATATTGTTGTAAAAATAGACAAAAATAGATGTATATCAGCCCAAACTAGTACCAAATGTTGGTCTATAAGTCTGAAATTTGGCCCAAAAATTACTTGCCACACACTAAATCTGACTGCATAGGTTTTAGAATTACATCTGGTATACCAGTGGTGTCATATGCGTGATATGTGGTCCAGGAATGCCCAAATACAGCCACAGATGGCTGTATTAGGATATGCTCATATATTTTAAATTAAGGTAGATTCAAGGTTAAAAACCACATTGTTTCCCACAGGAGTCGCTACTGAAATGGATTTTAGTAGTGTGTTCTTTCAGAAATTCATATGTAGCCCAAAGTGCAGGTTCAGGGAGTGTAGTTGGCAAGAGATAGGTAAAATGCCAGATCAGCCCAAAAGACCCCTTAAAGTCGGTCAATCTGGCTGCAATTTTCACAGGAAACTCAGTTCATACCAGAGAATGAATTTGTATTGGGCTGGGCCACTCGAGGGCTACTTTAAGAATTTCAATTTTCGGGGTGTGGGGGGGCCCCTGACCCCCTGAGGTGGTAAATGTCAAATATATCATAATATTACCAATATGAAGCCCAAATTTAATTTTATTCATGTTTTAATAATTAATGAGGATATTTTAGGTACATTTGGAGCATTACATATCTGACCAGAAATTATTTCACCTGAATATTGTAAAAATAGACAAAAATAGATGTATATCAGCCCAAACTAGTACCAAATGTTGGTCTATAAGTCTGAAATTTGGCCCAAAAATTACTTGCCACACACTAAATCTGACTGCATAGGTTTTAGAATTACATCTGGTATACCAGTGGTGTCATATGCGTGATATGTGGTCCAGGAATGCCCAAATACAGCCACAGATGGCTGTATTAGGATATGCTCATATATTTTAAATTAAGGTAGATTCAAGGTTAAAAACCACATTGTTTCCCACAGGAGTCGCTACTGAAATGGATTTTAGTAGTGTGTTCTTTCAGAAATTCATATGTAGCCCAAAGTGCAGGTTCAGGGAGTGTAGTTGGCAAGAGATAGGTAAAATGCCAGATCAGCCCAAAAGACCCCTTAAAGTCGGTCAATCTGGCTGCAATTTTCACAGGAAACTCAGTTCATACCAGAGAATGAATTTGTATTGGGCTGGGCCACTCGAGGGCTACTTTAAGAATTTCAATTTTCGGGGTGTGGGGGGGCCCCTGACCCCCTGAGGTGGTAAATGTCAAATATATCATAATATTACCAATATGAAGCCCAAATTTAATTTTATTCATGTTTTAATAATTAATGAGGATATTTTAGGTACATTTGGAGCATTACATATCTGACCAGAAATTATTTCACCTGAATATTGTTGTAAAAATAGACAAAAATAGATGTATATCAGCCCAAACTAGTACCAAATGTTGGTCTATAAGTCTGAAATTTGGCCCAAAAATTACTTGCCACACACTAAATCTGACTGCATAGGTTTTAGAATTACATCTGGTATACCAGTGGTGTCATATGCGTGATATGTGGTCCAGGAATGCCCAAATACAGCCACAGATGGCTGTATTAGGATATGCTCATATATTTTAAATTAAGGTAGATTCAAGGTTAAAAACCACATTGTTTCCCACAGGAGTCGCTACTGAAATGGATTTTAGTAGTGTGTTCTTTCAGAAATTCATATGTAGCCCAAAGTGCAGGTTCAGGGAGTGTAGTTGGCAAGAGATAGGTAAAATGCCAGATCAGCCCAAAAGACCCCTTAAAGTCGGTCAATCTGGCTGCAATTTTCACAGGAAACTCAGTTCATACCAGAGAATGAATTTGTATTGGGCTGGGCCACTCGAGGGCTACTTTAAGAATTTCAATTTTCGGGGTGTGGGGGGGCCCCTGACCCCCTGAGGTGGTAAATGTCAAATATATCATAATATTACCAATATGAAGCCCAAATTTAATTTTATTCATGTTTTAATAATTAATGAGGATATTTTAGGTACATTTGGAGCATTACATATCTGACCAGAAATTATTTCACCTGAATATTGTTGTAAAAATAGACAAAAATAGATGTATATCAGCCCAAACTAGTACCAAATGTTGGTCTATAAGTCTGAAATTTGGCCCAAAAATTACTTGCCACACACTAAATCTGACTGCATAGGTTTTAGAATTACATCTGGTATACCAGTGGTGTCATATGCGTGATATGTGGTCCAGGAATGCCCAAATACAGCCACAGATGGCTGTATTAGGATATGCTCATATATTTTAAATTAAGGTAGATTCAAGGTTAAAAACCACATTGTTTCCCACAGGAGTCGCTACTGAAATGGATTTTAGTAGTGTGTTCTTTCAGAAATTCATATGTAGCCCAAAGTGCAGGTTCAGGGAGTGTAGTTGGCAAGAGATAGGTAAAATGCCAGATCAGCCCAAAAGACCCCTTAAAGTCGGTCAATCTGGCTGCAATTTTCACAGGAAACTCAGTTCATACCAGAGAATGAATTTGTATTGGGCTGGGCCACTCGAGGGCTACTTTAAGAATTTCAATTTTCGGGGTGTGGGGGGGGCCCCTGACCCCCTGAGGTGGTAAATGTCAAATATATCATAATATTACCAATATGAAGCCCAAATTTAATTTTATTCATGTTTTAATAATTAATGAGGATATTTTAGGTACATTTGGAGCATTACATATCTGACCAGAAATTATTTCACCTGAATATTGTTGTAAAAATAGACAAAAATAGATGTATATCAGCCCAAACTAGTACCAAATGTTGGTCTATAAGTCTGAAATTTGGCCCAAAAATTACTTGCCACACACTAAATCTGACTGCATAGGTTTTAGAATTACATCTGGTATACCAGTGGTGTCATATGCGTGATATGTGGTCCAGGAATGCCCAAATACAGCCACAGATGGCTGTATTAGGATATGCTCATATATTTTAAATTAAGGTAGATTCAAGGTTAAAAACCACATTGTTTCCCACAGGAGTCGCTACTGAAATGGATTTTAGTAGTGTGTTCTTTCAGAAATTCATATGTAGCCCAAAGTGCAGGTTCAGGGAGTGTAGTTGGCAAGAGATAGGTAAAATGCCAGATCAGCCCAAAAGACCCCTTAAAGTCGGTCAATCTGGCTGCAATTTTCACAGGAAACTCAGTTCATACCAGAGAATGAATTTGTATTGGGCTGGGCCACTCGAGGGCTACTTTAAGAATTTCAATTTTCGGGGTGTGGGGGGGCCCCTGACCCCCTGAGGTGGTAAATGTCAAATATATCATAATATTACCAATATGAAGCCCAAATTTAATTTTATTCATGTTTTAATAATTAATGAGGATATTTTAGGTACATTTGGAGCATTACATATCTGACCAGAAATTATTTCACCTGAATATTGTTGTAAAAATAGACAAAAATAGATGTATATCAGCCCAAACTAGTACCAAATGTTGGTCTATAAGTCTGAAATTTGGCCCAAAAATTACTTGCCACACACTAAATCTGACTGCATAGGTTTTAGAATTACATCTGGTATACCAGTGGTGTCATATGCGTGATATGTGGTCCAGGAATGCCCAAATACAGCCACAGATGGCTGTATTAGGATATGCTCATATATTTTAAATTAAGGTAGATTCAAGGTTAAAAACCACATTGTTTCCCACAGGAGTCGCTACTGAAATGGATTTTAGTAGTGTGTTCTTTCAGAAATTCATATGTAGCCCAAAGTGCAGGTTCAGGGAGTGTAGTTGGCAAGAGATAGGTAAAATGCCAGATCAGCCCAAAAGACCCCTTAAAGTCGGTCAATCTGGCTGCAATTTTCACAGGAAACTCAGTTCATACCAGAGAATGAATTTGTATTGGGCTGGGCCACTCGAGGGCTACTTTAAGAATTTCAATTTTCGGGGTGTGGGGGGGCCCCTGACCCCCTGAGGTGGTAAATGTCAAATATATCATAATATTACCAATATGAAGCCCAAATTTAATTTTATTCATGTTTTAATAATTAATGAGGATATTTTAGGTACATTTGGAGCATTACATATCTGACCAGAAATTATTTCACCTGAATATTGTTGTAAAAATAGACAAAAATAGATGTATATCAGCCCAAACTAGTACCAAATGTTGGTCTATAAGTCTGAAATTTGGCCCAAAAATTACTTGCCACACACTAAATCTGACTGCATAGGTTTTAGAATTACATCTGGTATACCAGTGGTGTCATATGCGTGATATGTGGTCCAGGAATGCCCAAATACAGCCACAGATGGCTGTATTAGGATATGCTCATATATTTTAAATTAAGGTAGATTCAAGGTTAAAAACCACATTGTTTCCCACAGGAGTCGCTACTGAAATGGATTTTAGTAGTGTGTTCTTTCAGAAATTCATATGTAGCCCAAAGTGCAGGTTCAGGGAGTGTAGTTGGCAAGAGATAGGTAAAATGCCAGATCAGCCCAAAAGACCCCTTAAAGTCGGTCAATCTGGCTGCAATTTTCACAGGAAACTCAGTTCATACCAGAGAATGAATTTGTATTGGGCTGGGCCACTCGAGGGCTACTTTAAGAATTTCAATTTTCGGGGTGTGGGGGGGCCCCTGACCCCCTGAGGTGGTAAATGTCAAATATATCATAATATTACCAATATGAAGCCCAAATTTAATTTTATTCATGTTTTAATAATTAATGAGGATATTTTAGGTACATTTGGAGCATTACATATCTGACCAGAAATTATTTCACCTGAATATTGTTGTAAAAATAGACAAAAATAGATGTATATCAGCCCAAACTAGTACCAAATGTTGGTCTATAAGTCTGAAATTTGGCCCAAAAATTACTTGCCACACACTAAATCTGACTGCATAGGTTTTAGAATTACATCTGGTATACCAGTGGTGTCATATGCGTGATATGTGGTCCAGGAATGCCCAAATACAGCCACAGATGGCTGTATTAGGATATGCTCATATATTTTAAATTAAGGTAGATTCAAGGTTAAAAACCACATTGTTTCCCACAGGAGTCGCTACTGAAATGGATTTTAGTAGTGTGTTCTTTCAGAAATTCATATGTAGCCCAAAGTGCAGGTTCAGGGAGTGTAGTTGGCAAGAGATAGGTAAAATGCCAGATCAGCCCAAAAGACCCCTTAAAGTCGGTCAATCTGGCTGCAATTTTCACAGGAAACTCAGTTCATACCAGAGAATGAATTTGTATTGGGCTGGGCCACTCGAGGGCTACTTTAAGAATTTCAATTTTCGGGGTGTGGGGGGGGGCCCCTGACCCCCTGAGGTGGTAAATGTCAAATATATCATAATATTACCAATATGAAGCCCAAATTTAATTTTATTCATGTTTTAATAATTAATGAGGATATTTTAGGTACATTTGGAGCATTACATATCTGACCAGAAATTATTTCACCTGAATATTGTTGTAAAAATAGACAAAAATAGATGTATATCAGCCCAAACTAGTACCAAATGTTGGTCTATAAGTCTGAAATTTGGCCCAAAAATTACTTGCCACACACTAAATCTGACTGCATAGGTTTTAGAATTACATCTGGTATACCAGTGGTGTCATATGCGTGATATGTGGTCCAGGAATGCCCAAATACAGCCACAGATGGCTGTATTAGGATATGCTCATATATTTTAAATTAAGGTAGATTCAAGGTTAAAAACCACATTGTTTCCCACAGGAGTCGCTACTGAAATGGATTTTAGTAGTGTGTTCTTTCAGAAATTCATATGTAGCCCAAAGTGCAGGTTCAGGGAGTGTAGTTGGCAAGAGATAGGTAAAATGCCAGATCAGCCCAAAAGACCCCTTAAAGTCGGTCAATCTGGCTGCAATTTTCACAGGAAACTCAGTTCATACCAGAGAATGAATTTGTATTGGGCTGGGCCACTCGAGGGCTACTTTAAGAATTTCAATTTTCGGGGTGTGGGGGGGCCCCTGACCCCCTGAGGTGGTAAATGTCAAATATATCATAATATTACCAATATGAAGCCCAAATTTAATTTTATTCATGTTTTAATAATTAATGAGGATATTTTAGGTACATTTGGAGCATTACATATCTGACCAGAAATTATTTCACCTGAATATTGTTGTAAAAATAGACAAAAATAGATGTATATCAGCCCAAACTAGTACCAAATGTTGGTCTATAAGTCTGAAATTTGGCCCAAAAATTACTTGCCACACACTAAATCTGACTGCATAGGTTTTAGAATTACATCTGGTATACCAGTGGTGTCATATGCGTGATATGTGGTCCAGGAATGCCCAAATACAGCCACAGATGGCTGTATTAGGATATGCTCATATATTTTAAATTAAGGTAGATTCAAGGTTAAAAACCACATTGTTTCCCACAGGAGTCGCTACTGAAATGGATTTTAGTAGTGTGTTCTTTCAGAAATTCATATGTAGCCCAAAGTGCAGGTTCAGGGAGTGTAGTTGGCAAGAGATAGGTAAAATGCCAGATCAGCCCAAAAGACCCCTTAAAGTCGGTCAATCTGGCTGCAATTTTCACAGGAAACTCAGTTCATACCAGAGAATGAATTTGTATTGGGCTGGGCCACTCGAGGGCTACTTTAAGAATTTCAATTTTCGGGGTGTGGGGGGGCCCCTGACCCCCTGAGGTGGTAAATGTCAAATATATCATAATATTACCAATATGAAGCCCAAATTTAATTTTATTCATGTTTTAATAATTAATGAGGATATTTTAGGTACATTTGGAGCATTACATATCTGACCAGAAATTATTTCACCTGAATATTGTTGTAAAAATAGACAAAAATAGATGTATATCAGCCCAAACTAGTACCAAATGTTGGTCTATAAGTCTGAAATTTGGCCCAAAAATTACTTGCCACACACTAAATCTGACTGCATAGGTTTTAGAATTACATCTGGTATACCAGTGGTGTCATATGCGTGATATGTGGTCCAGGAATGCCCAAATACAGCCACAGATGGCTGTATTAGGATATGCTCATATATTTTAAATTAAGGTAGATTCAAGGTTAAAAACCACATTGTTTCCCACAGGAGTCGCTACTGAAATGGATTTTAGTAGTGTGTTCTTTCAGAAATTCATATGTAGCCCAAAGTGCAGGTTCAGGGAGTGTAGTTGGCAAGAGATAGGTAAAATGCCAGATCAGCCCAAAAGACCCCTTAAAGTCGGTCAATCTGGCTGCAATTTTCACAGGAAACTCAGTTCATACCAGAGAATGAATTTGTATTGGGCTGGGCCACTCGAGGGCTACTTTAAGAATTTCAATTTTCGGGGTGTGGGGGGGGGCCCCTGACCCCCTGAGGTGGTAAATGTCAAATATATCATAATATTACCAATATGAAGCCCAAATTTAATTTTATTCATGTTTTAATAATTAATGAGGATATTTTAGGTACATTTGGAGCATTACATATCTGACCAGAAATTATTTCACCTGAATATTGTTGTAAAAATAGACAAAAATAGATGTATATCAGCCCAAACTAGTACCAAATGTTGGTCTATAAGTCTGAAATTTGGCCCAAAAATTACTTGCCACACACTAAATCTGACTGCATAGGTTTTAGAATTACATCTGGTATACCAGTGGTGTCATATGCGTGATATGTGGTCCAGGAATGCCCAAATACAGCCACAGATGGCTGTATTAGGATATGCTCATATATTTTAAATTAAGGTAGATTCAAGGTTAAAAACCACATTGTTTCCCACAGGAGTCGCTACTGAAATGGATTTTAGTAGTGTGTTCTTTCAGAAATTCATATGTAGCCCAAAGTGCAGGTTCAGGGAGTGTAGTTGGCAAGAGATAGGTAAAATGCCAGATCAGCCCAAAAGACCCCTTAAAGTCGGTCAATCTGGCTGCAATTTTCACAGGAAACTCAGTTCATACCAGAGAATGAATTTGTATTGGGCTGGGCCACTCGAGGGCTACTTTAAGAATTTCAATTTTCGGGGTGTGGGGGGGCCCCTGACCCCCTGAGGTGGTAAATGTCAAATATATCATAATATTACCAATATGAAGCCCAAATTTAATTTTATTCATGTTTTAATAATTAATGAGGATATTTTAGGTACATTTGGAGCATTACATATCTGACCAGAAATTATTTCACCTGAATATTGTTGTAAAAATAGACAAAAATAGATGTATATCAGCCCAAACTAGTACCAAATGTTGGTCTATAAGTCTGAAATTTGGCCCAAAAATTACTTGCCACACACTAAATCTGACTGCATAGGTTTTAGAATTACATCTGGTATACCAGTGGTGTCATATGCGTGATATGTGGTCCAGGAATGCCCAAATACAGCCACAGATGGCTGTATTAGGATATGCTCATATATTTTAAATTAAGGTAGATTCAAGGTTAAAAACCACATTGTTTCCCACAGGAGTCGCTACTGAAATGGATTTTAGTAGTGTGTTCTTTCAGAAATTCATATGTAGCCCAAAGTGCAGGTTCAGGGAGTGTAGTTGGCAAGAGATAGGTAAAATGCCAGATCAGCCCAAAAGACCCCTTAAAGTCGGTCAATCTGGCTGCAATTTTCACAGGAAACTCAGTTCATACCAGAGAATGAATTTGTATTGGGCTGGGCCACTCGAGGGCTACTTTAAGAATTTCAATTTTCGGGGTGTGGGGGGGCCCCTGACCCCCTGAGGTGGTAAATGTCAAATATATCATAATATTACCAATATGAAGCCCAAATTTAATTTTATTCATGTTTTAATAATTAATGAGGATATTTTAGGTACATTTGGAGCATTACATATCTGACCAGAAATTATTTCACCTGAATATTGTTGTAAAAATAGACAAAAATAGATGTATATCAGCCCAAACTAGTACCAAATGTTGGTCTATAAGTCTGAAATTTGGCCCAAAAATTACTTGCCACACACTAAATCTGACTGCATAGGTTTTAGAATTACATCTGGTATACCAGTGGTGTCATATGCGTGATATGTGGTCCAGGAATGCCCAAATACAGCCACAGATGGCTGTATTAGGATATGCTCATATATTTTAAATTAAGGTAGATTCAAGGTTAAAAACCACATTGTTTCCCACAGGAGTCGCTACTGAAATGGATTTTAGTAGTGTGTTCTTTCAGAAATTCATATGTAGCCCAAAGTGCAGGTTCAGGGAGTGTAGTTGGCAAGAGATAGGTAAAATGCCAGATCAGCCCAAAAGACCCCTTAAAGTCGGTCAATCTGGCTGCAATTTTCACAGGAAACTCAGTTCATACCAGAGAATGAATTTGTATTGGGCTGGGCCACTCGAGGGCTACTTTAAGAATTTCAATTTTCGGGGTGTGGGGGGGCCCCTGACCCCCTGAGGTGGTAAATGTCAAATATATCATAATATTACCAATATGAAGCCCAAATTTAATTTTATTCATGTTTTAATAATTAATGAGGATATTTTAGGTACATTTGGAGCATTACATATCTGACCAGAAATTATTTCACCTGAATATTGTTGTAAAAATAGACAAAAATAGATGTATATCAGCCCAAACTAGTACCAAATGTTGGTCTATAAGTCTGAAATTTGGCCCAAAAATTACTTGCCACACACTAAATCTGACTGCATAGGTTTTAGAATTACATCTGGTATACCAGTGGTGTCATATGCGTGATATGTGGTCCAGGAATGCCCAAATACAGCCACAGATGGCTGTATTAGGATATGCTCATATATTTTAAATTAAGGTAGATTCAAGGTTAAAAACCACATTGTTTCCCACAGGAGTCGCTACTGAAATGGATTTTAGTAGTGTGTTCTTTCAGAAATTCATATGTAGCCCAAAGTGCAGGTTCAGGGAGTGTAGTTGGCAAGAGATAGGTAAAATGCCAGATCAGCCCAAAAGACCCCTTAAAGTCGGTCAATCTGGCTGCAATTTTCACAGGAAACTCAGTTCATACCAGAGAATGAATTTGTATTGGGCTGGGCCACTCGAGGGCTACTTTAAGAATTTCAATTTTCGGGGTGTGGGGGGGCCCCTGACCCCCTGAGGTGGTAAATGTCAAATATATCATAATATTACCAATATGAAGCCCAAATTTAATTTTATTCATGTTTTAATAATTAATGAGGATATTTTAGGTACATTTGGAGCATTACATATCTGACCAGAAATTATTTCACCTGAATATTGTTGTAAAAATAGACAAAAATAGATGTATATCAGCCCAAACTAGTACCAAATGTTGGTCTATAAGTCTGAAATTTGGCCCAAAAATTACTTGCCACACACTAAATCTGACTGCATAGGTTTTAGAATTACATCTGGTATACCAGTGGTGTCATATGCGTGATATGTGGTCCAGGAATGCCCAAATACAGCCACAGATGGCTGTATTAGGATATGCTCATATATTTTAAATTAAGGTAGATTCAAGGTTAAAAACCACATTGTTTCCCACAGGAGTCGCTACTGAAATGGATTTTAGTAGTGTGTTCTTTCAGAAATTCATATGTAGCCCAAAGTGCAGGTTCAGGGAGTGTAGTTGGCAAGAGATAGGTAAAATGCCAGATCAGCCCAAAAGACCCCTTAAAGTCGGTCAATCTGGCTGCAATTTTCACAGGAAACTCAGTTCATACCAGAGAATGAATTTGTATTGGGCTGGGCCACTCGAGGGCTACTTTAAGAATTTCAATTTTCGGGGTGTGGGGGGGCCCCTGACCCCCTGAGGTGGTAAATGTCAAATATATCATAATATTACCAATATGAAGCCCAAATTTAATTTTATTCATGTTTTAATAATTAATGAGGATATTTTAGGTACATTTGGAGCATTACATATCTGACCAGAAATTATTTCACCTGAATATTGTTGTAAAAATAGACAAAAATAGATGTATATCAGCCCAAACTAGTACCAAATGTTGGTCTATAAGTCTGAAATTTGGCCCAAAAATTACTTGCCACACACTAAATCTGACTGCATAGGTTTTAGAATTACATCTGGTATACCAGTGGTGTCATATGCGTGATATGTGGTCCAGGAATGCCCAAATACAGCCACAGATGGCTGTATTAGGATATGCTCATATATTTTAAATTAAGGTAGATTCAAGGTTAAAAACCACATTGTTTCCCACAGGAGTCGCTACTGAAATGGATTTTAGTAGTGTGTTCTTTCAGAAATTCATATGTAGCCCAAAGTGCAGGTTCAGGGAGTGTAGTTGGCAAGAGATAGGTAAAATGCCAGATCAGCCCAAAAGACCCCTTAAAGTCGGTCAATCTGGCTGCAATTTTCACAGGAAACTCAGTTCATACCAGAGAATGAATTTGTATTGGGCTGGGCCACTCGAGGACTACTTTAAGAATTTCAATTTTCGGGGTGTGGGGGGGCCCCTGACCCCCTGAGGTGGTAAATGTCAAATATATCATAATATTACCAATATGAAGCCCAAATTTAATTTTATTCATGTTTTAATAATTAATGAGGATATTTTAGGTACATTTGGAGCATTACATATCTGACCAGAAATTATTTCACCTGAATATTGTTGTAAAAATAGACAAAAATAGATGTATATCAGCCCAAACTAGTACCAAATGTTGGTCTATAAGTCTGAAATTTGGCCCAAAAATTACTTGCCACACACTAAATCTGACTGCATAGGTTTTAGAATTACATCTGGTATACCAGTGGTGTCATATGCGTGATATGTGGTCCAGGAATGCCCAAATACAGCCACAGATGGCTGTATTAGGATATGCTCATATATTTTAAATTAAGGTAGATTCAAGGTTAAAAACCACATTGTTTCCCACAGGAGTCGCTACTGAAATGGATTTTAGTAGTGTGTTCTTTCAGAAATTCATATGTAGCCCAAAGTGCAGGTTCAGGGAGTGTAGTTGGCAAGAGATAGGTAAAATGCCAGATCAGCCCAAAAGACCCCTTAAAGTCGGTCAATCTGGCTGCAATTTTCACAGGAAACTCAGTTCATACCAGAGAATGAATTTGTATTGGGCTGGGCCACTCGAGGGCTACTTTAAGAATTTCAATTTTCGGGGTGTGGGGGGGCCCCTGACCCCCTGAGGTGGTAAATGTCAAATATATCATAATATTACCAATATGAAGCCCAAATTTAATTTTATTCATGTTTTAATAATTAATGAGGATATTTTAGGTACATTTGGAGCATTACATATCTGACCAGAAATTATTTCACCTGAATATTGTTGTAAAAATAGACAAAAATAGATGTATATCAGCCCAAACTAGTACCAAATGTTGGTCTATAAGTCTGAAATTTGGCCCAAAAATTACTTGCCACACACTAAATCTGACTGCATAGGTTTTAGAATTACATCTGGTATACCAGTGGTGTCATATGCGTGATATGTGGTCCAGGAATGCCCAAATACAGCCACAGATGGCTGTATTAGGATATGCTCATATATTTTAAATTAAGGTAGATTCAAGGTTAAAAACCACATTGTTTCCCACAGGAGTCGCTACTGAAATGGATTTTAGTAGTGTGTTCTTTCAGAAATTCATATGTAGCCCAAAGTGCAGGTTCAGGGAGTGTAGTTGGCAAGAGATAGGTAAAATGCCAGATCAGCCCAAAAGACCCCTTAAAGTCGGTCAATCTGGCTGCAATTTTCACAGGAAACTCAGTTCATACCAGAGAATGAATTTGTATTGGGCTGGGCCACTCGAGGACTACTTTAAGAATTTCAATTTTCGGGGTGTGGGGGGGCCCCTGACCCCCTGAGGTGGTAAATGTCAAATATATCATAATATTACCAATATGAAGCCCAAATTTAATTTTATTCATGTTTTAATAATTAATGAGGATATTTTAGGTACATTTGGAGCATTACATATCTGACCAGAAATTATTTCACCTGAATATTGTTGTAAAAATAGACAAAAATAGATGTATATCAGCCCAAACTAGTACCAAATGTTGGTCTATAAGTCTGAAATTTGGCCCAAAAATTACTTGCCACACACTAAATCTGACTGCATAGGTTTTAGAATTACATCTGGTATACCAGTGGTGTCATATGCGTGATATGTGGTCCAGGAATGCCCAAATACAGCCACAGATGGCTGTATTAGGATATGCTCATATATTTTAAATTAAGGTAGATTCAAGGTTAAAAACCACATTGTTTCCCACAGGAGTCGCTACTGAAATGGATTTTAGTAGTGTGTTCTTTCAGAAATTCATATGTAGCCCAAAGTGCAGGTTCAGGGAGTGTAGTTGGCAAGAGATAGGTAAAATGCCAGATCAGCCCAAAAGACCCCTTAAAGTCGGTCAATCTGGCTGCAATTTTCACAGGAAACTCAGTTCATACCAGAGAATGAATTTGTATTGGGCTGGGCCACTCGAGGGCTACTTTAAGAATTTCAATTTTCGGGGTGTGGGGGGGCCCCTGACCCCCTGAGGTGGTAAATGTCAAATATATCATAATATTACCAATATGAAGCCCAAATTTAATTTTATTCATGTTTTAATAATTAATGAGGATATTTTAGGTACATTTGGAGCATTACATATCTGACCAGAAATTATTTCACCTGAATATTGTTGTAAAAATAGACAAAAATAGATGTATATCAGCCCAAACTAGTACCAAATGTTGGTCTATAAGTCTGAAATTTGGCCCAAAAATTACTTGCCACACACTAAATCTGACTGCATAGGTTTTAGAATTACATCTGGTATACCAGTGGTGTCATATGCGTGATATGTGGTCCAGGAATGCCCAAATACAGCCACAGATGGCTGTATTAGGATATGCTCATATATTTTAAATTAAGGTAGATTCAAGGTTAAAAACCACATTGTTTCCCACAGGAGTCGCTACTGAAATGGATTTTAGTAGTGTGTTCTTTCAGAAATTCATATGTAGCCCAAAGTGCAGGTTCAGGGAGTGTAGTTGGCAAGAGATAGGTAAAATGCCAGATCAGCCCAAAAGACCCCTTAAAGTCGGTCAATCTGGCTGCAATTTTCACAGGAAACTCAGTTCATACCAGAGAATGAATTTGTATTGGGCTGGGCCACTCGAGGGCTACTTTAAGAATTTCAAATTTCGGGGTGTGGGGGGCCCCTGACCCCCTGAGGTGGTAAATGTCAAATATATCATAATATTACCAATATGAAGCCCAAATTTAATTTTATTCATGTTTTAATAATTAATGAGGATATTTTAGGTACATTTGGAGCATTACATATCTGACCAGAAATTATTTCACCTGAATATTGTTGTAAAAATAGACAAAAATAGATGTATATCAGCCCAAACTAGTACCAAATGTTGGTCTATAAGTCTGAAATTTGGCCCAAAAATTACTTGCCACACACTAAATCTGACTGCATAGGTTTTAGAATTACATCTGGTATACCAGTGGTGTCATATGCGTGATATGTGGTCCAGGAATGCCCAAATACAGCCACAGATGGCTGTATTAGGATATGCTCATATATTTTAAATTAAGGTAGATTCAAGGTTAAAAACCACATTGTTTCCCACAGGAGTCGCTACTGAAATGGATTTTAGTAGTGTGTTCTTTCAGAAATTCATATGTAGCCCAAAGTGCAGGTTCAGGGAGTGTAGTTGGCAAGAGATAGGTAAAATGCCAGATCAGCCCAAAAGACCCCTTAAAGTCGGTCAATCTGGCTGCAATTTTCACAGGAAACTCAGTTCATACCAGAGAATGAATTTGTATTGGGCTGGGCCACTCGAGGGCTACTTTAAGAATTTCAATTTTCGGGGTGTGGGGGGGCCCCTGACCCCCTGAGGTGGTAAATGTCAAATATATCATAATATTACCAATATGAAGCCCAAATTTAATTTTATTCATGTTTTAATAATTAATGAGGATATTTTAGGTACATTTGGAGCATTACATATCTGACCAGAAATTATTTCACCTGAATATTGTTGTAAAAATAGACAAAAATAGATGTATATCAGCCCAAACTAGTACCAAATGTTGGTCTATAAGTCTGAAATTTGGCCCAAAAATTACTTGCCACACACTAAATCTGACTGCATAGGTTTTAGAATTACATCTGGTATACCAGTGGTGTCATATGCGTGATATGTGGTCCAGGAATGCCCAAATACAGCCACAGATGGCTGTATTAGGATATGCTCATATATTTTAAATTAAGGTAGATTCAAGGTTAAAAACCACATTGTTTCCCACAGGAGTCGCTACTGAAATGGATTTTAGTAGTGTGTTCTTTCAGAAATTCATATGTAGCCCAAAGTGCAGGTTCAGGGAGTGTAGTTGGCAAGAGATAGGTAAAATGCCAGATCAGCCCAAAAGACCCCTTAAAGTCGGTCAATCTGGCTGCAATTTTCACAGGAAACTCAGTTCATACCAGAGAATGAATTTGTATTGGGCTGGGCCACTCGAGGGCTACTTTAAGAATTTCAATTTTCGGGGTGTGGGGGGGCCCCTGACCCCCTGAGGTGGTAAATGTCAAATATATCATAATATTACCAATATGAAGCCCAAATTTAATTTTATTCATGTTTTAATAATTAATGAGGATATTTTAGGTACATTTGGAGCATTACATATCTGACCAGAAATTATTTCACCTGAATATTGTTGTAAAAATAGACAAAAATAGATGTATATCAGCCCAAACTAGTACCAAATGTTGGTCTATAAGTCTGAAATTTGGCCCAAAAATTACTTGCCACACACTAAATCTGACTGCATAGGTTTTAGAATTACATCTGGTATACCAGTGGTGTCATATGCGTGATATGTGGTCCAGGAATGCCCAAATACAGCCACAGATGGCTGTATTAGGATATGCTCATATATTTTAAATTAAGGTAGATTCAAGGTTAAAAACCACATTGTTTCCCACAGGAGTCGCTACTGAAATGGATTTTAGTAGTGTGTTCTTTCAGAAATTCATATGTAGCCCAAAGTGCAGGTTCAGGGAGTGTAGTTGGCAAGAGATAGGTAAAATGCCAGATCAGCCCAAAAGACCCCTTAAAGTCGGTCAATCTGGCTGCAATTTTCACAGGAAACTCAGTTCATACCAGAGAATGAATTTGTATTGGGCTGGGCCACTCGAGGACTACTTTAAGAATTTCAATTTTCGGGGTGTGGGGGGGCCCCTGACCCCCTGAGGTGGTAAATGTCAAATATATCATAATATTACCAATATGAAGCCCAAATTTAATTTTATTCATGTTTTAATAATTAATGAGGATATTTTAGGTACATTTGGAGCATTACATATCTGACCAGAAATTATTTCACCTGAATATTGTTGTAAAAATAGACAAAAATAGATGTATATCAGCCCAAACTAGTACCAAATGTTGGTCTATAAGTCTGAAATTTGGCCCAAAAATTACTTGCCACACACTAAATCTGACTGCATAGGTTTTAGAATTACATCTGGTATACCAGTGGTGTCATATGCGTGATATGTGGTCCAGGAATGCCCAAATACAGCCACAGATGGCTGTATTAGGATATGCTCATATATTTTAAATTAAGGTAGATTCAAGGTTAAAAACCACATTGTTTCCCACAGGAGTCGCTACTGAAATGGATTTTAGTAGTGTGTTCTTTCAGAAATTCATATGTAGCCCAAAGTGCAGGTTCAGGGAGTGTAGTTGGCAAGAGATAGGTAAAATGCCAGATCAGCCCAAA
Organism: Sabellastarte sp. h YS-2021; assembly: GCA_964017235.1. NCBI lineage: Eukaryota > Metazoa > Annelida > Polychaeta > Sabellida > Sabellidae > Sabellastarte > Sabellastarte sp. h YS-2021. The sequence continues at coordinate 194,905 of CAXHLB010000231.1, forward strand.
AGACCCCTTAAAGTCGGTCAATCTGGCTGCAATTTTCACAGGAAACTCAGTTCATACCAGAGAATGAATTTGTATTGGGCTGGGCCACTCGAGGGCTACTTTAAGAATTTCAATTTTCGGGGTGTGGGGGGGCCCCTGACCCCCTGAGGTGGTAAATGTCAAATATATCATAATATTACCAATATGAAGCCCAAATTTAATTTTATTCATGTTTTAATAATTAATGAGGATATTTTAGGTACATTTGGAGCATTACATATCTGACCAGAAATTATTTCACCTGAATATTGTTGTAAAAATAGACAAAAATAGATGTATATCAGCCCAAACTAGTACCAAATGTTGGTCTATAAGTCTGAAATTTGGCCCAAAAATTACTTGCCACACACTAAATCTGACTGCATAGGTTTTAGAATTACATCTGGTATACCAGTGGTGTCATATGCGTGATATGTGGTCCAGGAATGCCCAAATACAGCCACAGATGGCTGTATTAGGATATGCTCATATATTTTAAATTAAGGTAGATTCAAGGTTAAAAACCACATTGTTTCCCACAGGAGTCGCTACTGAAATGGATTTTAGTAGTGTGTTCTTTCAGAAATTCATATGTAGCCCAAAGTGCAGGTTCAGGGAGTGTAGTTGGCAAGAGATAGGTAAAATGCCAGATCAGCCCAAAAGACCCCTTAAAGTCGGTCAATCTGGCTGCAATTTTCACAGGAAACTCAGTTCATACCAGAGAATGAATTTGTATTGGGCTGGGCCACTCGAGGGCTACTTTAAGAATTTCAATTTTCGGGGTGTGGGGGGGCCCCTGACCCCCTGAGGTGGTAAATGTCAAATATATCATAATATTACCAATATGAAGCCCAAATTTAATTTTATTCATGTTTTAATAATTAATGAGGATATTTTAGGTACATTTGGAGCATTACATATCTGACCAGAAATTATTTCACCTGAATATTGTTGTAAAAATAGACAAAAATAGATGTATATCAGCCCAAACTAGTACCAAATGTTGGTCTATAAGTCTGAAATTTGGCCCAAAAATTACTTGCCACACACTAAATCTGACTGCATAGGTTTTAGAATTACATCTGGTATACCAGTGGTGTCATATGCGTGATATGTGGTCCAGGAATGCCCAAATACAGCCACAGATGGCTGTATTAGGATATGCTCATATATTTTAAATTAAGGTAGATTCAAGGTTAAAAACCACATTGTTTCCCACAGGAGTCGCTACTGAAATGGATTTTAGTAGTGTGTTCTTTCAGAAATTCATATGTAGCCCAAAGTGCAGGTTCAGGGAGTGTAGTTGGCAAGAGATAGGTAAAATGCCAGATCAGCCCAAAAGACCCCTTAAAGTCGGTCAATCTGGCTGCAATTTTCACAGGAAACTCAGTTCATACCAGAGAATGAATTTGTATTGGGCTGGGCCACTCGAGGGCTACTTTAAGAATTTCAATTTTCGGGGTGTGGGGGGGCCCCTGACCCCCTGAGGTGGTAAATGTCAAATATATCATAATATTACCAATATGAAGCCCAAATTTAATTTTATTCATGTTTTAATAATTAATGAGGATATTTTAGGTACATTTGGAGCATTACATATCTGACCAGAAATTATTTCACCTGAATATTGTTGTAAAAATAGACAAAAATAGATGTATATCAGCCCAAACTAGTACCAAATGTTGGTCTATAAGTCTGAAATTTGGCCCAAAAATTACTTGCCACACACTAAATCTGACTGCATAGGTTTTAGAATTACATCTGGTATACCAGTGGTGTCATATGCGTGATATGTGGTCCAGGAATGCCCAAATACAGCCACAGATGGCTGTATTAGGATATGCTCATATATTTTAAATTAAGGTAGATTCAAGGTTAAAAACCACATTGTTTCCCACAGGAGTCGCTACTGAAATGGATTTTAGTAGTGTGTTCTTTCAGAAATTCATATGTAGCCCAAAGTGCAGGTTCAGGGAGTGTAGTTGGCAAGAGATAGGTAAAATGCCAGATCAGCCCAAAAGACCCCTTAAAGTCGGTCAATCTGGCTGCAATTTTCACAGGAAACTCAGTTCATACCAGAGAATGAATTTGTATTGGGCTGGGCCACTCGAGGGCTACTTTAAGAATTTCAATTTTCGGGGTGTGGGGGGGCCCCTGACCCCCTGAGGTGGTAAATGTCAAATATATCATAATATTACCAATATGAAGCCCAAATTTAATTTTATTCATGTTTTAATAATTAATGAGGATATTTTAGGTACATTTGGAGCATTACATATCTGACCAGAAATTATTTCACCTGAATATTGTTGTAAAAATAGACAAAAATAGATGTATATCAGCCCAAACTAGTACCAAATGTTGGTCTATAAGTCTGAAATTTGGCCCAAAAATTACTTGCCACACACTAAATCTGACTGCATAGGTTTTAGAATTACATCTGGTATACCAGTGGTGTCATATGCGTGATATGTGGTCCAGGAATGCCCAAATACAGCCACAGATGGCTGTATTAGGATATGCTCATATATTTTAAATTAAGGTAGATTCAAGGTTAAAAACCACATTGTTTCCCACAGGAGTCGCTACTGAAATGGATTTTAGTAGTGTGTTCTTTCAGAAATTCATATGTAGCCCAAAGTGCAGGTTCAGGGAGTGTAGTTGGCAAGAGATAGGTAAAATGCCAGATCAGCCCAAAAGACCCCTTAAAGTCGGTCAATCTGGCTGCAATTTTCACAGGAAACTCAGTTCATACCAGAGAATGAATTTGTATTGGGCTGGGCCACTCGAGGGCTACTTTAAGAATTTCAATTTTCGGGGTGTGGGGGGGCCCCTGACCCCCTGAGGTGGTAAATGTCAAATATATCATAATATTACCAATATGAAGCCCAAATTTAATTTTATTCATGTTTTAATAATTAATGAGGATATTTTAGGTACATTTGGAGCATTACATATCTGACCAGAAATTATTTCACCTGAATATTGTTGTAAAAATAGACAAAATTAGATGTATATCAGCCCAAACTAGTACCAAATGTTGGTCTATAAGTCTGAAATTTGGCCCAAAAATTACTTGCCACACACTAAATCTGACTGCATAGGTTTTAGAATTACATCTGGTATACCAGTGGTGTCATATGCGTGATATGTGGTCCAGGAATGCCCAAATACAGCCACAGATGGCTGTATTAGGATATGCTCATATATTTTAAATTAAGGTAGATTCAAGGTTAAAAACCATATTGTTTCCCACAGGAGTCGCTACTGAAATGGATTTTAGTAGTGTGTTCTTTCAGAAATTCATATGTAGCCCAAAGTGCAGGTTCAGGGAGTGTAGTTGGCAAGAGATAGGTAAAATGCCAGATCAGCCCAAAAGACCCCTTAAAGTCGGTCAATCTGGCTGCAATTTTCACAGGAAACTCAGTTCATACCAGAGAATGAATTTGTATTGGGCTGGGCCACTCGAGGGCTACTTTAAGAATTTCAATTTTCGGGGTGTGGGGGGGCCCCTGACCCCCTGAGGTGGTAAATGTCAAATATATCATAATATTACCAATATGAAGCCCAAATTTAATTTTATTCATGTTTTAATAATTAATGAGGATATTTTAGGTACATTTGGAGCATTACATATCTGACCAGAAATTATTTCACCTGAATATTGTTGTAAAAATAGACAAAAATAGATGTATATCAGCCCAAACTAGTACCAAATGTTGGTCTATAAGTCTGAAATTTGGCCCAAAAATTACTTGCCACACACTAAATCTGACTGCATAGGTTTTAGAATTACATCTGGTATACCAGTGGTGTCATATGCGTGATATGTGGTCCAGGAATGCCCAAATACAGCCACAGATGGCTGTATTAGGATATGCTCATATATTTTAAATTAAGGTAGATTCAAGGTTAAAAACCACATTGTTTCCCACAGGAGTCGCTACTGAAATGGATTTTAGTAGTGTGTTCTTTCAGAAATTCATATGTAGCCCAAAGTGCAGGTTCAGGGAGTGTAGTTGGCAAGAGATAGGTAAAATGCCAGATCAGCCCAAAAGACCCCTTAAAGTCGGTCAATCTGGCTGCAATTTTCACAGGAAACTCAGTTCATACCAGAGAATGAATTTGTATTGGGCTGGGCCACTCGAGGGCTACTTTAAGAATTTCAATTTTCGGGGTGTGGGGGGGCCCCTGACCCCCTGAGGTGGTAAATGTCAAATATATCATAATATTACCAATATGAAGCCCAAATTTAATTTTATTCATGTTTTAATAATTAATGAGGATATTTTAGGTACATTTGGAGCATTACATATCTGACCAGAAATTATTTCACCTGAATATTGTTGTAAAAATAGACAAAAATAGATGTATATCAGCCCAAACTAGTACCAAATGTTGGTCTATAAGTCTGAAATTTGGCCCAAAAATTACTTGCCACACACTAAATCTGACTGCATAGGTTTTAGAATTACATCTGGTATACCAGTGGTGTCATATGCGTGATATGTGGTCCAGGAATGCCCAAATACAGCCACAGATGGCTGTATTAGGATATGCTCATATATTTTAAATTAAGGTAGATTCAAGGTTAAAAACCATATTGTTTCCCACAGGAGTCGCTACTGAAATGGATTTTAGTAGTGTGTTCTTTCAGAAATTCATATGTAGCCCAAAGTGCAGGTTCAGGGAGTGTAGTTGGCAAGAGATAGGTAAAATGCCAGATCAGCCCAAAAGACCCCTTAAAGTCGGTCAATCTGGCTGCAATTTTCACAGGAAACTCAGTTCATACCAGAGAATGAATTTGTATTGGGCTGGGCCACTCGAGGGCTACTTTAAGAATTTCAATTTTCGGGGTGTGGGGGGGCCCCTGACCCCCTGAGGTGGTAAATGTCAAATATATCATAATATTACCAATATGAAGCCCAAATTTAATTTTATTCATGTTTTAATAATTAATGAGGATATTTTAGGTACATTTGGAGCATTACATATCTGACCAGAAATTATTTCACCTGAATATTGTTGTAAAAATAGACAAAAATAGATGTATATCAGCCCAAACTAGTACCAAATGTTGGTCTATAAGTCTGAAATTTGGCCCAAAAATTACTTGCCACACACTAAATCTGACTGCATAGGTTTTAGAATTACATCTGGTATACCAGTGGTGTCATATGCGTGATATGTGGTCCAGGAATGCCCAAATACAGCCACAGATGGCTGTATTAGGATATGCTCATATATTTTAAATTAAGGTAGATTCAAGGTTAAAAACCACATTGTTTCCCACAGGAGTCGCTACTGAAATGGATTTTAGTAGTGTGTTCTTTCAGAAATTCATATGTAGCCCAAAGTGCAGGTTCAGGGAGTGTAGTTGGCAAGAGATAGGTAAAATGCCAGATCAGCCCAAAAGACCCCTTAAAGTCGGTCAATCTGGCTGCAATTTTCACAGGAAACTCAGTTCATACCAGAGAATGAATTTGTATTGGGCTGGGCCACTCGAGGGCTACTTTAAGAATTTCAATTTTCGGGGTGTGGGGGGGCCCCTGACCCCCTGAGGTGGTAAATGTCAAATATATCATAATATTACCAATATGAAGCCCAAATTTAATTTTATTCATGTTTTAATAATTAATGAGGATATTTTAGGTACATTTGGAGCATTACATATCTGACCAGAAATTATTTCACCTGAATATTGTTGTAAAAATAGACAAAAATAGATGTATATCAGCCCAAACTAGTACCAAATGTTGGTCTATAAGTCTGAAATTTGGCCCAAAAATTACTTGCCACACACTAAATCTGACTGCATAGGTTTTAGAATTACATCTGGTATACCAGTGGTGTCATATGCGTGATATGTGGTCCAGGAATGCCCAAATACAGCCACAGATGGCTGTATTAGGATATGCTCATATATTTTAAATTAAGGTAGATTCAAGGTTAAAAACCACATTGTTTCCCACAGGAGTCGCTACTGAAATGGATTTTAGTAGTGTGTTCTTTCAGAAATTCATATGTAGCCCAAAGTGCAGGTTCAGGGAGTGTAGTTGGCAAGAGATAGGTAAAATGCCAGATCAGCCCAAAAGACCCCTTAAAGTCGGTCAATCTGGCTGCAATTTTCACAGGAAACTCAGTTCATACCAGAGAATGAATTTGTATTGGGCTGGGCCACTCGAGGGCTACTTTAAGAATTTCAATTTTTGGGGTGTGGGGGGGCCCCTGACCCCCTGAGGTGGTAAATGTCAAATATATCATAATATTACCAATATGAAGCCCAAATTTAATTTTATTCATGTTTTAATAATTAATGAGGATATTTTAGGTACATTTGGAGCATTACATATCTGACCAGAAATTATTTCACCTGAATATTGTTGTAAAAATAGACAAAAATAGATGTATATCAGCCCAAACTAGTACCAAATGTTGGTCTATAAGTCTGAAATTTGGCCCAAAAATTACTTGCCACACACTAAATCTGACTGCATAGGTTTTAGAATTACATCTGGTATACCAGTGGTGTCATATGCGTGATATGTGGTCCAGGAATGCCCAAATACAGCCACAGATGGCTGTATTAGGATATGCTCATATATTTTAAATTAAGGTAGATTCAAGGTTAAAAACCACATTGTTTCCCACAGGAGTCGCTACTGAAATGGATTTTAGTAGTGTGTTCTTTCAGAAATTCATATGTAGCCCAAAGTGCAGGTTCAGGGAGTGTAGTTGGCAAGAGATAGGTAAAATGCCAGATCAGCCCAAAAGACCCCTTAAAGTCGGTCAATCTGGCTGCAATTTTCACAGGAAACTCAGTTCATACCAGAGAATGAATTTGTATTGGGCTGGGCCACTCGAGGGCTACTTTAAGAATTTCAATTTTCGGGGTGTGGGGGGGCCCCTGACCCCCTGAGGTGGTAAATGTCAAATATATCATAATATTACCAATATGAAGCCCAAATTTAATTTTATTCATGTTTTAATAATTAATGAGGATATTTTAGGTACATTTGGAGCATTACATATCTGACCAGAAATTATTTCACCTGAATATTGTTGTAAAAATAGACAAAAATAGATGTATATCAGCCCAAACTAGTACCAAATGTTGGTCTATAAGTCTGAAATTTGGCCCAAAAATTACTTGCCACACACTAAATCTGACTGCATAGGTTTTAGAATTACATCTGGTATACCAGTGGTGTCATATGCGTGATATGTGGTCCAGGAATGCCCAAATACAGCCACAGATGGCTGTATTAGGATATGCTCATATATTTTAAATTAAGGTAGATTCAAGGTTAAAAACCACATTGTTTCCCACAGGAGTCGCTACTGAAATGGATTTTAGTAGTGTGTTCTTTCAGAAATTCATATGTAGCCCAAAGTGCAGGTTCAGGGAGTGTAGTTGGCAAGAGATAGGTAAAATGCCAGATCAGCCCAAAAGACCCCTTAAAGTCGGTCAATCTGGCTGCAATTTTCCGGGAAACTCAGTTCATACCAGAGAATGAATTTGTATTGGGCTGGGCCACTCGAGGGCTACTTTAAGAATTTCAATTTTCGGGGTGTGGGGGGGCCCCTGACCCCCTGAGGTGGTAAATGTCAAATATATCATAATATTACCAATATGAAGCCCAAATTTAATTTTATTCATGTTTTAATAATTAATGAGGATATTTTAGGTACATTTGGAGCATTACATATCTGACCAGAAATTATTTCACCTGAATATTGTTGTAAAAATAGACAAAAATAGATGTATATCAGCCCAAACTAGTACCAAATGTTGGTCTATAAGTCTGAAATTTGGCCCAAAAATTACTTGCCACACACTAAATCTGACTGCATAGGTTTTAGAATTACATCTGGTATACCAGTGGTGTCATATGCGTGATATGTGGTCCAGGAATGCCCAAATACAGCCACAGATGGCTGTATTAGGATATGCTCATATATTTTAAATTAAGGTAGATTCAAGGTTAAAAACCACATTGTTTCCCACAGGAGTCGCTACTGAAATGGATTTTAGTAGTGTGTTCTTTCAGAAATTCATATGTAGCCCAAAGTGCAGGTTCAGGGAGTGTAGTTGGCAAGAGATAGGTAAAATGCCAGATCAGCCCAAAAGACCCCTTAAAGTCGGTCAATCTGGCTGCAATTTTCACAGGAAACTCAGTTCATACCAGAGAATGAATTTGTATTGGGCTGGGCCACTCGAGGGCTACTTTAAGAATTTCAATTTTCGGGGTGTGGGGGGGCCCCTGACCCCCTGAGGTGGTAAATGTCAAATATATCATAATATTACCAATATGAAGCCCAAATTTAATTTTATTCATGTTTTAATAATTAATGAGGATATTTTAGGTACATTTGGAGCATTACATATCTGACCAGAAATTATTTCACCTGAATATTGTTGTAAAAATAGACAAAAATAGATGTATATCAGCCCAAACTAGTACCAAATGTTGGTCTATAAGTCTGAAATTTGGCCCAAAAATTACTTGCCACACACTAAATCTGACTGCATAGGTTTTAGAATTACATCTGGTATACCAGTGGTGTCATATGCGTGATATGTGGTCCAGGAATGCCCAAATACAGCCACAGATGGCTGTATTAGGATATGCTCATATATTTTAAATTAAGGTAGATTCAAGGTTAAAAACCACATTGTTTCCCACAGGAGTCGCTACTGAAATGGATTTTAGTAGTGTGTTCTTTCAGAAATTCATATGTAGCCCAAAGTGCAGGTTCAGGGAGTGTAGTTGGCAAGAGATAGGTAAAATGCCAGATCAGCCCAAAAGACCCCTTAAAGTCGGTCAATCTGGCTGCAATTTTCACAGGAAACTCAGTTCATACCAGAGAATGAATTTGTATTGGGCTGGGCCACTCGAGGGCTACTTTAAGAATTTCAATTTTCGGGGTGTGGGGGGGCCCCTGACCCCCTGAGGTGGTAAATGTCAAATATATCATAATATTACCAATATGAAGCCCAAATTTAATTTTATTCATGTTTTAATAATTAATGAGGATATTTTAGGTACATTTGGAGCATTACATATCTGACCAGAAATTATTTCACCTGAATATTGTTGTAAAAATAGACAAAAATAGATGTATATCAGCCCAAACTAGTACCAAATGTTGGTCTATAAGTCTGAAATTTGGCCCAAAAATTACTTGCCACACACTAAATCTGACTGCATAGGTTTTAGAATTACATCTGGTATACCAGTGGTGTCATATGCGTGATATGTGGTCCAGGAATGCCCAAATACAGCCACAGATGGCTGTATTAGGATATGCTCATATATTTTAAATTAAGGTAGATTCAAGGTTAAAAACCACATTGTTTCCCACAGGAGTCGCTACTGAAATGGATTTTAGTAGTGTGTTCTTTCAGAAATTCATATGTAGCCCAAAGTGCAGGTTCAGGGAGTGTAGTTGGCAAGAGATAGGTAAAATGCCAGATCAGCCCAAAAGACCCCTTAAAGTCGGTCAATCTGGCTGCAATTTTCACAGGAAACTCAGTTCATACCAGAGAATGAATTTGTATTGGGCTGGGCCACTCGAGGGCTACTTTAAGAATTTCAATTTTCGGGGTGTGGGGGGGCCCCTGACCCCCTGAGGTGGTAAATGTCAAATATATCATAATATTACCAATATGAAGCCCAAATTTAATTTTATTCATGTTTTAATAATTAATGAGGATATTTTAGGTACATTTGGAGCATTACATATCTGACCAGAAATTATTTCACCTGAATATTGTTGTAAAAATAGACAAAAATAGATGTATATCAGCCCAAACTAGTACCAAATGTTGGTCTATAAGTCTGAAATTTGGCCCAAAAATTACTTGCCACACACTAAATCTGACTGCATAGGTTTTAGAATTACATCTGGTATACCAGTGGTGTCATATGCGTGATATGTGGTCCAGGAATGCCCAAATACAGCCACAGATGGCTGTATTAGGATATGCTCATATATTTTAAATTAAGGTAGATTCAAGGTTAAAAACCACATTGTTTCCCACAGGAGTCGCTACTGAAATGGATTTTAGTAGTGTGTTCTTTCAGAAATTCATATGTAGCCCAAAGTGCAGGTTCAGGGAGTGTAGTTGGCAAGAGATAGGTAAAATGCCAGATCAGCCCAAAAGACCCCTTAAAGTCGGTCAATCTGGCTGCAATTTTCACAGGAAACTCAGTTCATACCAGAGAATGAATTTGTATTGGGCTGGGCCACTCGAGGGCTACTTTAAGAATTTCAATTTTCGGGGTGTGGGGGGGCCCCTGACCCCCTGAGGTGGTAAATGTCAAATATATCATAATATTACCAATATGAAGCCCAAATTTAATTTTATTCATGTTTTAATAATTAATGAGGATATTTTAGGTACATTTGGAGCATTACATATCTGACCAGAAATTATTTCACCTGAATATTGTTGTAAAAATAGACAAAAATAGATGTATATCAGCCCAAACTAGTACCAAATGTTGGTCTATAAGTCTGAAATTTGGCCCAAAAATTACTTGCCACACACTAAATCTGACTGCATAGGTTTTAGAATTACATCTGGTATACCAGTGGTGTCATATGCGTGATATGTGGTCCAGGAATGCCCAAATACAGCCACAGATGGCTGTATTAGGATATGCTCATATATTTTAAATTAAGGTAGATTCAAGGTTAAAAACCACATTGTTTCCCACAGGAGTCGCTACTGAAATGGATTTTAGTAGTGTGTTCTTTCAGAAATTCATATGTAGCCCAAAGTGCAGGTTCAGGGAGTGTAGTTGGCAAGAGATAGGTAAAATGCCAGATCAGCCCAAAAGACCCCTTAAAGTCGGTCAATCTGGCTGCAATTTTCACAGGAAACTCAGTTCATACCAGAGAATGAATTTGTATTGGGCTGGGCCACTCGAGGGCTACTTTAAGAATTTCAATTTTCGGGGTGTGGGGGGGCCCCTGACCCCCTGAGGTGGTAAATGTCAAATATATCATAATATTACCAATATGAAGCCCAAATTTAATTTTATTCATGTTTTAATAATTAATGAGGATATTTTAGGTACATTTGGAGCATTACATATCTGACCAGAAATTATTTCACCTGAATATTGTTGTAAAAATAGACAAAAATAGATGTATATCAGCCCAAACTAGTACCAAATGTTGGTCTATAAGTCTGAAATTTGGCCCAAAAATTACTTGCCACACACTAAATCTGACTGCATAGGTTTTAGAATTACATCTGGTATACCAGTGGTGTCATATGCGTGATATGTGGTCCAGGAATGCCCAAATACAGCCACAGATGGCTGTATTAGGATATGCTCATATATTTTAAATTAAGGTAGATTCAAGGTTAAAAACCACATTGTTTCCCACAGGAGTCGCTACTGAAATGGATTTTAGTAGTGTGTTCTTTCAGAAATCCATATGTAGCCCAAAGTGCAGGTTCAGGGAGTGTAGTTGGCAAGAGATAGGTAAAATGCCAGATCAGCCCAAAAGACCCCTTAAAGTCGGTCAATCTGGCTGCAATTTTCACAGGAAACTCAGTTCATACCAGAGAATGAATTTGTATTGGGCTGGGCCACTCGAGGGCTACTTTAAGAATTTCAATTTTCGGGGTGTGGGGGGGCCCCTGACCCCCTGAGGTGGTAAATGTCAAATATATCATAATATTACCAATATGAAGCCCAAATTTAATTTTATTCATGTTTTAATAATTAATGAGGATATTTTAGGTACATTTGGAGCATTACGTATCTGACCAGAAATTATTTCCCCTGAATATTGTTGTAAAAATAGACAAAAATAGATGTATATCAGCCCAAACTAGTACCAAATGTTGGTCTATAAGTCTGAAATTTGGCCCAAAAATTACTTGCCACACACTAAATCTGACTGCATAGGTTTTAGAATTACATCTGGTATACCAGTGGTGTCATATGCGTGATATGTGGTCCAGGAATGCCCAAATACAGCCACAGATGGCTGTATTAGGATATGCTCATATATTGTAAATTAAGGTAGATTCAAGGTTAAAAACCACATTGTTTCCCACAGGAGTCGCTACTGAAATGGATTTTAGTAGTGTGTTCTTTCAGAAATTCATATGTAGCCCAAAGTGCAGGTTCAGGGAGTGTAGTTGGCAAGAGATAGGTAAAATGCCAGATCAGCCCAAAAGACCCCTTAAAGTCGGTCAATCTGGCTGCAATTTTCACAGGAAACTCAGTTCATACCAGAGAATGAATTTGTATTGGGCTGGGCCACTCGAGGGCTACTTTAAGAATTTCAATTTTCGGGGTGTGGGGGGGCCCCTGACCCCCTGAGGTGGTAAATGTCAAATATATCATAATATTACCAATATGAAGCCCAAATTTAATTTTATTCATGTTTTAATAATTAATGAGGATATTTTAGGTACATTTGGAGCATTACATATCTGACCAGAAATTATTTCACCTGAATATTGTTGTAAAAATAGACAAAAATAGATGTATATCAGCCCAAACTAGTACCAAATGTTGGTCTATAAGTCTGAAATTTGGCCCAAAAATTACTTGCCACACACTAAATCTGACTGCATAGGTTTTAGAATTACATCTGGTATACCAGTGGTGTCATATGCGTGATATGTGGTCCAGGAATGCCCAAATACAGCCACAGATGGCTGTATTAGGATATGCTCATATATTTTAAATTAAGGTAGATTCAAGGTTAAAAACCACATTGTTTCCCACAGGAGTCGCTACTGAAATGGATTTTAGTAGTGTGTTCTTTCAGAAATTCATATGTAGCCCAAAGTGCAGGTTCAGGGAGTGTAGTTGGCAAGAGATAGGTAAAATGCCAGATCAGCCCAAAAGACCCCTTAAAGTCGGTCAATCTGGCTGCAATTTTCACAGGAAACTCAGTTCATACCAGAGAATGAATTTGTATTGGGCTGGGCCACTCGAGGGCTACTTTAAGAATTTCAATTTTCGGGGTGTGGGGGGGCCCCTGACCCCCTGAGGTGGTAAATGTCAAATATATCATAATATTACCAATATGAAGCCCAAATTTAATTTTATTCATGTTTTAATAATTAATGAGGATATTTTAGGTACATTTGGAGCATTACATATCTGACCAGAAATTATTTCACCTGAATATTGTTGTAAAAATAGACAAAAATAGATGTATATCAGCCCAAACTAGTACCAAATGTTGGTCTATAAGTCTGAAATTTGGCCCAAAAATTACTTGCCACACACTAAATCTGACTGCATAGGTTTTAGAATTACATCTGGTATACCAGTGGTGTCATATGCGTGATATGTGGTCCAGGAATGCCCAAATACAGCCACAGATGGCTGTATTAGGATATGCTCATATATTTTAAATTAAGGTAGATTCAAGGTTAAAAACCACATTGTTTCCCACAGGAGTCGCTACTGAAATGGATTTTAGTAGTGTGTTCTTTCAGAAATTCATATGTAGCCCAAAGTGCAGGTTCAGGGAGTGTAGTTGGCAAGAGATAGGTAAAATGCCAGATCAGCCCAAAAGACCCCTTAAAGTCGGTCAATCTGGCTGCAATTTTCACAGGAAACTCAGTTCATACCAGAGAATGAATTTGTATTGGGCTGGGCCACTCGAGGGCTACTTTAAGAATTTCAATTTTCGGGGTGTGGGGGGGCCCCTGACCCCCTGAGGTGGTAAATGTCAAATATATCATAATATTACCAATATGAAGCCCAAATTTAATTTTATTCATGTTTTAATAATTAATGAGGATATTTTAGGTACATTTGGAGCATTACATATCTGACCAGAAATTATTTCACCTGAATATTGTTGTAAAAATAGACAAAAATAGATGTATATCAGCCCAAACTAGTACCAAATGTTGGTCTATAAGTCTGAAATTTGGCCCAAAAATTACTTGCCACACACTAAATCTGACTGCATAGGTTTTAGAATTACATCTGGTATACCAGTGGTGTCATATGCGTGATATGTGGTCCAGGAATGCCCAAATACAGCCACAGATGGCTGTATTAGGATATGCTCATATATTTTAAATTAAGATAGATTCAAGGTTAAAAACCACATTGTTTCCCACAGGAGTCGCTACTGAAATGGATTTTAGTAGTGTGTTCTTTCAGAAATTCATATGTAGCCCAAAGTGCAGGTTCAGGGAGTGTAGTTGGCAAGAGATAGGTAAAATGCCAGATCAGCCCAAAAGACCCCTTAAAGTCGGTCAATCTGGCTGCAATTTTCACAGGAAACTCAGTTCATACCAGAGAATGAATTTGTATTGGGCTGGGCCACTCGAGGGCTACTTTAAGAATTTCAATTTTCGGGGTGTGGGGGGGCCCCTGACCCCCTGAGGTGGTAAATGTCAAATATATCATAATATTACCAATATGAAGCCCAAATTTAATTTTATTCATGTTTTAATAATTAATGAGGATATTTTAGGTACATTTGGAGCATTACATATCTGACCAGAAATTATTTCACCTGAATATTGTTGTAAAAATAGACAAAAATAGATGTATATCAGCCCAAACTAGTACCAAATGTTGGTCTATAAGTCTGAAATTTGGCCCAAAAATTACTTGCCACACACTAAATCTGACTGCATAGGTTTTAGAATTACATCTGGTATACCAGTGGTGTCATATGCGTGATATGTGGTCCAGGAATGCCCAAATACAGCCACAGATGGCTGTATTAGGATATGCTCATATATTTTAAATTAAGGTAGATTCAAGGTTAAAAACCACATTGTTTCCCACAGGAGTCGCTACTGAAATGGATTTTAGTAGTGTGTTCTTTCAGAAATTCATATGTAGCCCAAAGTGCAGGTTCAGGGAGTGTAGTTGGCAAGAGATAGGTAAAATGCCAGATCAGCCCAAAAGACCCCTTAAAGTCGGTCAATCTGGCTGCAATTTTCACAGGAAACTCAGTTCATACCAGAGAATGAATTTGTATTGGGCTGGGCCACTCGAGGGCTACTTTAAGAATTTCAATTTTCGGGGTGTGGGGGGGGGCCCTGACCCCCTGAGGTGGTAAATGTCAAATATATCATAATATTACCAATATGAAGCCCAAATTTAATTTTATTCATGTTTTAATAATTAATGAGGATATTTTAGGTACATTTGGAGCATTACATATCTGACCAGAAATTATTTCACCTGAATATTGTTGTAAAAATAGACAAAAATAGATGTATATCAGCCCAAACTAGTACCAAATGTTGGTCTATAAGTCTGAAATTTGGCCCAAAAATTACTTGCCACACACTAAATCTGACTGCATAGGTTTTAGAATTACATCTGGTATACCAGTGGTGTCATATGCGTGATATGTGGTCCAGGAATGCCCAAATACAGCCACAGATGGCTGTATTAGGATATGCTCATATATTTTAAATTAAGGTAGATTCAAGGTTAAAAACCACATTGTTTCCCACAGGAGTCGCTACTGAAATGGATTTTAGTAGTGTGTTCTTTCAGAAATTCATATGTAGCCCAAAGTGCAGGTTCAGGGAGTGTAGTTGGCAAGAGATAGGTAAAATGCCAGATCAGCCCAAAAGACCCCTTAAAGTCGGTCAATCTGGCTGCAATTTTCACAGGAAACTCAGTTCATACCAGAGAATGAATTTGTATTGGGCTGGGCCACTCGAGGGCTACTTTAAGAATTTCAATTTTCGGGGTGTGGGGGGGCCCCTGACCCCCTGAGGTGGTAAATGTCAAATATATCATAATATTACCAATATGAAGCCCAAATTTAATTTTATTCATGTTTTAATAATTAATGAGGATATTTTAGGTACATTTGGAGCATTACATATCTGACCAGAAATTATTTCACCTGAATATTGTTGTAAAAATAGACAAAAATAGATGTATATCAGCCCAAACTAGTACCAAATGTTGGTCTATAAGTCTGAAATTTGCCCAAAAATTACTTGCCACACACTAAATCTGACTGCATAGGTTTTAGAATTACATCTGGTATACCAGTGGTGTCATATGCGTGATATGTGGTCCAGGAATGCCCAAATACAGCCACAGATGGCTGTATTAGGATATGCTCATATATTTTAAATTAAGGTAGATTCAAGGTTAAAAACCACATTGTTTCCCACAGGAGTCGCTACTGAAATGGATTTTAGTAGTGTGTTCTTTCAGAAATCCATATGTAGCCCAAAGTGCAGGTTCAGGGAGTGTAGTTGGCAAGAGATAGGTAAAATGCCAGATCAGCCCAAAAGACCCCTTAAAGTCGGTCAATCTGGCTGCAATTTTCACAGGAAACTCAGTTCATACCAGAGAATGAATTTGTATTGGGCTGGGCCACTCGAGGGCTACTTTAAGAATTTCAATTTTCGGGGTGTGGGGGGGCCCCTGACCCCCTGAGGTGGTAAATGTCAAATATATCATAATATTACCAATATGAAGCCCAAATTTAATTTTATTCATGTTTTAATAATTAATGAGGATATTTTAGGTACATTTGGAGCATTACGTATCTGACCAGAAATTATTTCACCTGAATATTGTTGTAAAAATAGACAAAAATAGATGTATATCAGCCCAAACTAGTACCAAATGTTGGTCTATAAGTCTGAAATTTGGCCCAAAAATTACTTGCCACACACTAAATCTGACTGCATAGGTTTTAGAATTACATCTGGTATACCAGTGGTGTCATATGCGTGATATGTGGTCCAGGAATGCCCAAATACAGCCACAGATGGCTGTATTAGGATATGCTCATATATTTTAAATTAAGGTAGATTCAAGGTTAAAAACCACATTGTTTCCCACAGGAGTCGCTACTGAAATGGATTTTAGTAGTGTGTTCTTTCAGAAATTCATATGTAGCCCAAAGTGCAGGTTCAGGGAGTGTAGTTGGCAAGAGATAGGTAAAATGCCAGATCAGCCCAAAAGACCCCTTAAAGTCGGTCAATCTGGCTGCAATTTTCACAGGAAACTCAGTTCATACCAGAGAATGAATTTGTATTGGGCTGGGCCACTCGAGGGCTACTTTAAGAATTTCAATTTTCGGGGTGTGGGGGGGCCCCTGACCCCCTGAGGTGGTAAATGTCAAATATATCATAATATTACCAATATGAAGCCCAAATTTAATTTTATTCATGTTTTAATAATTAATGAGGATATTTTAGGTACATTTGGAGCATTACATATCTGACCAGAAATTATTTCACCTGAATATTGTTGTAAAAATAGACAAAAATAGATGTATATCAGCCCAAACTAGTACCAAATGTTGGTCTATAAGTCTGAAATTTGGCCCAAAAATTACTTGCCACACACTAAATCTGACTGCATAGGTTTTAGAATTACATCTGGTATACCAGTGGTGTCATATGCGTGATATGTGGTCCAGGAATGCCCAAATACAGCCACAGATGGCTGTATTAGGATATGCTCATATATTTTAAATTAAGGTAGATTCAAGGTTAAAAACCACATTGTTTCCCACAGGAGTCGCTACTGAAATGGATTTTAGTAGTGTGTTCTTTCAGAAATTCATATGTAGCCCAAAGTGCAGGTTCAGGGAGTGTAGTTGGCAAGAGATAGGTAAAATGCCAGATCAGCCCAAAAGACCCCTTAAAGTCGGTCAATCTGGCTGCAATTTTCACAGGAAACTCAGTTCATACCAGAGAATGAATTTGTATTGGGCTGGGCCACTCGAGGGCTACTTTAAGAATTTCAATTTTCGGGGTGTGGGGGGGCCCCTGACCCCCTGAGGTGGTAAATGTCAAATATATCATAATATTACCAATATGAAGCCCAAATTTAATTTTATTCATGTTTTAATAATTAATGAGGATATTTTAGGTACATTTGGAGCATTACATATCTGACCAGAAATTATTTCACCTGAATATTGTTGTAAAAATAGACAAAAATAGATGTATATCAGCCCAAACTAGTACCAAATGTTGGTCTATAAGTCTGAAATTTGGCCCAAAAATTACTTGCCACACACTAAATCTGACTGCATAGGTTTTAGAATTACATCTGGTATACCAGTGGTGTCATATGCGTGATATGTGGTCCAGGAATGCCCAAATACAGCCACAGATGGCTGTATTAGGATATGCTCATATATTTTAAATTAAGGTAGATTCAAGGTTAAAAACCACATTGTTTCCCACAGGAGTCGCTACTGAAATGGATTTTAGTAGTGTGTTCTTTCAGAAATTCATATGTAGCCCAAAGTGCAGGTTCAGGGAGTGTAGTTGGCAAGAGATAGGTAAAATGCCAGATCAGCCCAAAAGACCCCTTAAAGTCGGTCAATCTGGCTGCAATTTTCACAGGAAACTCAGTTCATACCAGAGAATGAATTTGTATTGGGCTGGGCCACTCGAGGGCTACTTTAAGAATTTCAATTTTCGGGGTGTGGGGGGGCCCCTGACCCCCTGAGGTGGTAAATGTCAAATATATCATAATATTACCAATATGAAGCCCAAATTTAATTTTATTCATGTTTTAATAATTAATGAGGATATTTTAGGTACATTTGGAGCATTACATATCTGACCAGAAATTATTTCACCTGAATATTGTTGTAAAAATAGACAAAAATAGATGTATATCAGCCCAAACTAGTATCAAATGTTGGTCTATAAGTCTGAAATTTGGCCCAAAAATTACTTGCCACACACTAAATCTGACTGCATAGGTTTTAGAATTACATCTGGTATACCAGTGGTGTCATATGCGTGATATGTGGTCCAGGAATGCCCAAATACAGCCACAGATGGCTGTATTAGGATATGCTCATATATTTTAAATTAAGGTAGATTCAAGGTTAAAAACCACATTGTTTCCCACAGGAGTCGCTACTGAAATGGATTTTAGTAGTGTGTTCTTTCAGAAATTCATATGTAGCCCAAAGTGCAGGTTCAGGGAGTGTAGTTGGCAAGAGATAGGTAAAATGCCAGATCAGCCCAAAAGACCCCTTAAAGTCGGTCAATCTGGCTGCAATTTTCACAGGAAACTCAGTTCATACCAGAGAATGAATTTGTATTGGGCTGGGCCACTCGAGGGCTACTTTAAGAATTTCAATTTTCGGGGTGTGGGGGGGCCCCTGACCCCCTGAGGTGGTAAATGTCAAATATATCATAATATTACCAATATGAAGCCCAAATTTAATTTTATTCATGTTTTAATAATTAATGAGGATATTTTAGGTACATTTGGAGCATTACATATCTGACCAGAAATTATTTCACCTGAATATTGTTGTAAAAATAGACAAAAATAGATGTATATCAGCCCAAACTAGTATCAAATGTTGGTCTATAAGTCTGAAATTTGGCCCAAAAATTACTTGCCACACACTAAATCTGACTGCATAGGTTTTAGAATTACATCTGGTATACCAGTGGTGTCATATGCGTGATATGTGGTCCAGGAATGCCCAAATACAGCCACAGATGGCTGTATTAGGATATGCTCATATATTTTAAATTAAGGTAGATTCAAGGTTAAAAACCACATTGTTTCCCACAGGAGTCGCTACTGAAATGGATTTTAGTAGTGTGTTCTTTCAGAAATTCATATGTAGCCCAAAGTGCAGGTTCAGGGAGTGTAGTTGGCAAGAGATAGGTAAAATGCCAGATCAGCCCAAAAGACCCCTTAAAGTCGGTCAATCTGGCTGCAATTTTCACAGGAAACTCAGTTCATACCAGAGAATGAATTTGTATTGGGCTGGGCCACTCGAGGGCTACTTTAAGAATTTCAATTTTCGGGGTGTGGGGGGGCCCCTGACCCCCTGAGGTGGTAAATGTCAAATATATCATAATATTACCAATATGAAGCCCAAATTTAATTTTATTCATGTTTTAATAATTAATGAGGATATTTTAGGTACATTTGGAGCATTACATATCTGACCAGAAATTATTTCACCTGAATATTGTTGTAAAAATAGACAAAAATAGATGTATATCAGCCCAAACTAGTATCAAATGTTGGTCTATAAGTCTGAAATTTGGCCCAAAAATTACTTGCCACACACTAAATCTGACTGCATAGGTTTTAGAATTACATCTGGTATACCAGTGGTGTCATATGCGTGATATGTGGTCCAGGAATGCCCAAATACAGCCACAGATGGCTGTATTAGGATATGCTCATATATTTTAAATTAAGGTAGATTCAAGGTTAAAAACCACATTGTTTCCCACAGGAGTCGCTACTGAAATGGATTTTAGTAGTGTGTTCTTTCAGAAATTCATATGTAGCCCAAAGTGCAGGTTCAGGGAGTGTAGTTGGCAAGAGATAGGTAAAATGCCAGATCAGCCCAAAAGACCCCTTAAAGTCGGTCAATCTGGCTGCAATTTTCACAGGAAACTCAGTTCATACCAGAGAATGAATTTGTATTGGGCTGGGCCACTCGAGGGCTACTTTAAGAATTTCAATTTTCGGGGTGTGGGGGGGCCCCTGACCCCCTGAGGTGGTAAATGTCAAATATATCATAATATTACCAATATGAAGCCCAAATTTAATTTTATTCATGTTTTAATAATTAATGAGGATATTTTAGGTACATTTGGAGCATTACATATCTGACCAGAAATTATTTCACCTGAATATTGTTGTAAAAATAGACAAAAATAGATGTATATCAGCCCAAACTAGTATCAAATGTTGGTCTATAAGTCTGAAATTTGGCCCAAAAATTACTTGCCACACACTAAATCTGACTGCATAGGTTTTAGAATTACATCTGGTATACCAGTGGTGTCATATGCGTGATATGTGGTCCAGGAATGCCCAAATACAGCCACAGATGGCTGTATTAGGATATGCTCATATATTTTAAATTAAGGTAGATTCAAGGTTAAAAACCACATTGTTTCCCACAGGAGTCGCTACTGAAATGGATTTTAGTAGTGTGTTCTTTCAGAAATTCATATGTAGCCCAAAGTGCAGGTTCAGGGAGTGTAGTTGGCAAGAGATAGGTAAAATGCCAGATCAGCCCAAAAGACCCCTTAAAGTCGGTCAATCTGGCTGCAATTTTCACAGGAAACTCAGTTCATACCAGAGAATGAATTTGTATTGGGCTGGGCCACTCGAGGGCTACTTTAAGAATTTCAATTTTCGGGGTGTGGGGGGGCCCCTGACCCCCTGAGGTGGTAAATGTCAAATATATCATAATATTACCAATATGAAGCCCAAATTTAATTTTATTCATGTTTTAATAATTAATGAGGATATTTTAGGTACATTTGGAGCATTACATATCTGACCAGAAATTATTTCACCTGAATATTGTTGTAAAAATAGACAAAAATAGATGTATATCAGCCCAAACTAGTATCAAATGTTGGTCTATAAGTCTGAAATTTGGCCCAAAAATTACTTGCCACACACTAAATCTGACTGCATAGGTTTTAGAATTACATCTGGTATACCAGTGGTGTCATATGCGTGATATGTGGTCCAGGAATGCCCAAATACAGCCACAGATGGCTGTATTAGGATATGCTCATATATTTTAAATTAAGGTAGATTCAAGGTTAAAAACCACATTGTTTCCCACAGGAGTCGCTACTGAAATGGATTTTAGTAGTGTGTTCTTTCAGAAATTCATATGTAGCCCAAAGTGCAGGTTCAGGGAGTGTAGTTGGCAAGAGATAGGTAAAATGCCAGATCAGCCCAAAAGACCCCTTAAAGTCGGTCAATCTGGCTGCAATTTTCACAGGAAACTCAGTTCATACCAGAGAATGAATTTGTATTGGGCTGGGCCACTCGAGGGCTACTTTAAGAATTTCAATTTTCGGGGTGTGGGGGGGCCCCTGACCCCCTGAGGTGGTAAATGTCAAATATATCATAATATTACCAATATGAAGCCCAAATTTAATTTTATTCATGTTTTAATAATTAATGAGGATATTTTAGGTACATTTGGAGCATTACATATCTGACCAGAAATTATTTCACCTGAATATTGTTGTAAAAATAGACAAAAATAGATGTATATCAGCCCAAACTAGTACCAAATGTTGGTCTATAAGTCTGAAATTTGGCCCAAAAATTACTTGCCACACACTAAATCTGACTGCATAGGTTTTAGAATTACATCTGGTATACCAGTGGTGTCATATGCGTGATATGTGGTCCAGGAATGCCCAAATACAGCCACAGATGGCTGTATTAGGATATGCTCATATATTTTAAATTAAGGTAGATTCAAGGTTAAAAACCACATTGTTTCCCACAGGAGTCGCTACTGAAATGGATTTTAGTAGTGTGTTCTTTCAGAAATTCATATGTAGCCCAAAGTGCAGGTTCAGGGAGTGTAGTTGGCAAGAGATAGGTAAAATGCCAGATCAGCCCAAAAGACCCCTTAAAGTCGGTCAATCTGGCTGCAATTTTCACAGGAAACTCAGTTCATACCAGAGAATGAATTTGTATTGGGCTGGGCCACTCGAGGGCTACTTTAAGAATTTCAATTTTCGGGGTGTGGGGGGGCCCCTGACCCCCTGAGGTGGTAAATGTCAAATATATCATAATATTACCAATATGAAGCCCAAATTTAATTTTATTCATGTTTTAATAATTAATGAGGATATTTTAGGTACATTTGGAGCATTACATATCTGACCAGAAATTATTTCACCTGAATATTGTTGTAAAAATAGACAAAAATAGATGTATATCAGCCCAAACTAGTATCAAATGTTGGTCTATAAGTCTGAAATTTGGCCCAAAAATTACTTGCCACACACTAAATCTGACTGCATAGGTTTTAGAATTACATCTGGTATACCAGTGGTGTCATATGCGTGATATGTGGTCCAGGAATGCCCAAATACAGCCACAGATGGCTGTATTAGGATATGCTCATATATTTTAAATTAAGGTAGATTCAAGGTTAAAAACCACATTGTTTCCCACAGGAGTCGCTACTGAAATGGATTTTAGTAGTGTGTTCTTTCAGAAATTCATATGTAGCCCAAAGTGCAGGTTCAGGGAGTGTAGTTGGCAAGAGATAGGTAAAATGCCAGATCAGCCCAAAAGACCCCTTAAAGTCGGTCAATCTGGCTGCAATTTTCACAGGAAACTCAGTTCATACCAGAGAATGAATTTGTATTGGGCTGGGCCACTCGAGGGCTACTTTAAGAATTTCAATTTTCGGGGTGTGGGGGGGCCCCTGACCCCCTGAGGTGGTAAATGTCAAATATATCATAATATTACCAATATGAAGCCCAAATTTAATTTTATTCATGTTTTAATAATTAATGAGGATATTTTAGGTACATTTGGAGCATTACATATCTGACCAGAAATTATTTCACCTGAATATTGTTGTAAAAATAGACAAAAATAGATGTATATCAGCCCAAACTAGTACCAAATGTTGGTCTATAAGTCTGAAATTTGGCCCAAAAATTACTTGCCACACACTAAATCTGACTGCATAGGTTTTAGAATTACATCTGGTATACCAGTGGTGTCATATGCGTGATATGTGGTCCAGGAATGCCCAAATACAGCCACAGATGGCTGTATTAGGATATGCTCATATATTTTAAATTAAGGTAGATTCAAGGTTAAAAACCACATTGTTTCCCACAGGAGTCGCTACTGAAATGGATTTTAGTAGTGTGTTCTTTCAGAAATTCATATGTAGCCCAAAGTGCAGGTTCAGGGAGTGTAGTTGGCAAGAGATAGGTAAAATGCCAGATCAGCCCAAAAGACCCCTTAAAGTCGGTCAATCTGGCTGCAATTTTCACAGGAAACTCAGTTCATACCAGAGAATGAATTTGTATTGGGCTGGGCCACTCGAGGGCTACTTTAAGAATTTCAATTTTCGGGGTGTGGGGGGGCCCCTGACCCCCTGAGGTGGTAAATGTCAAATATATCATAATATTACCAATATGAAGCCCAAATTTAATTTTATTCATGTTTTAATAATTAATGAGGATATTTTAGGTACATTTGGAGCATTACATATCTGACCAGAAATTATTTCACCTGAATATTGTTGTAAAAATAGACAAAAATAGATGTATATCAGCCCAAACTAGTACCAAATGTTGGTCTATAAGTCTGAAATTTGGCCCAAAAATTACTTGCCACACACTAAATCTGACTGCATAGGTTTTAGAATTACATCTGGTATACCAGTGGTGTCATATGCGTGATATGTGGTCCAGGAATGCCCAAATACAGCCACAGATGGCTGTATTAGGATATGCTCATATATTTTAAATTAAGGTAGATTCAAGGTTAAAAACCACATTGTTTCCCACAGGAGTCGCTACTGAAATGGATTTTAGTAGTGTGTTCTTTCAGAAATTCATATGTAGCCCAAAGTACAGGTTCAGGGAGTGTAGTTGGCAAGAGATAGGTAAAATGCCAGATCAGCCCAAAAGACCCCTTAAAGTCGGTCAATCTGGCTGCAATTTTCACAGGAAACTCAGTTCATACCAGAGAATGAATTTGTATTGGGCTGGGCCACTCGAGGGCTACTTTAAGAATTTCAATTTTCGGGGTGTGGGGGGCCCCTGACCCCCTGAGGTGGTAAATGTCAAATATATCATAATATTACCAATATGAAGCCCAAATTTAATTTTATTCATGTTTTAATAATTAATGAGGATATTTTAGGTACATTTGGAGCATTACATATCTGACCAGAAATTATTTCACCTGAATATTGTTGTAAAAATAGACAAAAATAGATGTATATCAGCCCAAACTAGTATCAAATGTTGGTCTATAAGTCTGAAATTTGGCCCAAAAATTACTTGCCACACACTAAATCTGACTGCATAGGTTTTAGAATTACATCTGGTATACCAGTGGTGTCATATGCGTGATATGTGGTCCAGGAATGCCCAAATACAGCCACAGATGGCTGTATTAGGATATGCTCATATATTTTAAATTAAGGTAGATTCAAGGTTAAAAACCACATTGTTTCCCACAGGAGTCGCTACTGAAATGGATTTTAGTAGTGTGTTCTTTCAGAAATTCATATGTAGCCCAAAGTGCAGGTTCAGGGAGTGTAGTTGGCAAGAGATAGGTAAAATGCCAGATCAGCCCAAAAGACCCCTTAAAGTCGGTCAATCTGGCTGCAATTTTCACAGGAAACTCAGTTCATACCAGAGAATGAATTTGTATTGGGCTGGGCCACTCGAGGGCTACTTTAAGAATTTCAATTTTCGGGGTGTGGGGGGGCCCCTGACCCCCTGAGGTGGTAAATGTCAAATATATCATAATATTACCAATATGAAGCCCAAATTTAATTTTATTCATGTTTTAATAATTAATGAGGATATTTTAGGTACATTTGGAGCATTACATATCTGACCAGAAATTATTTCACCTGAATATTGTTGTAAAAATAGACAAAAATAGATGTATATCAGCCCAAACTAGTACCAAATGTTGGTCTATAAGTCTGAAATTTGGCCCAAAAATTACTTGCCACACACTAAATCTGACTGCAGAGGTTTTAGAATTACATCTGGTATACCAGTGGTGTCATATGCGTGATATGTGGTCCAGGAATGCCCAAATACAGCCACAGATGGCTGTATTAGGATATGCTCATATATTTTAAATTAAGGTAGATTCAAGGTTAAAAACCACATTGTTTCCCACAGGAGTCGCTACTGAAATGGATTTTAGTAGTGTGTTCTTTCAGAAATTCATATGTAGCCCAAAGTGCAGGTTCAGGGAGTGTAGTTGGCAAGAGATAGGTAAAATGCCAGATCAGCCCAAAAGACCCCTTAAAGTCGGTCAATCTGGCTGCAATTTTCACAGGAAACTCAGTTCATACCAGAGAATGAATTTGTATTGGGCTGGGCCACTCGAGGGCTACTTTAAGAATTTAAATTTTCGGGGTGTGGGGGGGCCCCTGACCCCCTGAGGTGGTAAATGTCAAATATATCATAATATTACCAATATGAAGCCCAAATTTAATTTTATTCATGTTTTAATAATTAATGAGGATATTTTAGGTACATTTGGAGCATTACATATCTGACCAGAAATTATTTCACCTGAATATTGTTGTAAAAATAGACAAAAATAGATGTATATCAGCCCAAACTAGTACCAAATGTTGGTCTATAAGTCTGAAATTTGGCCCAAAAATTACTTGCCACACACTAAATCTGACTGCATAGGTTTTAGAATTACATCTGGTATACCAGTGGTGTCATATGCGTGATATGTGGTCCAGGAATGCCCAAATACAGCCACAGATGGCTGTATTAGGATATGCTCATATATTTTAAATTAAGGTAGATTCAAGGTTAAAAACCACATTGTTTCCCACAGGAGTCGCTACTGAAATGGATTTTAGTAGTGTGTTCTTTCAGAAATTCATATGTAGCCCAAAGTGCAGGTTCAGGGAGTGTAGTTGGCAAGAGATAGGTAAAATGCCAGATCAGCCCAAAAGACCCCTTAAAGTCGGTCAATCTGGCTGCAATTTTCACAGGAAACTCAGTTCATACCAGAGAATGAATTTGTATTGGGCTGGGCCACTCGAGGGCTACTTTAAGAATTTCAATTTTCGGGGTGTGGGGGGGCCCCTGACCCCCTGAGGTGGTAAATGTCAAATATATCATAATATTACCAATATGAAGCCCAAATTTAATTTTATTCATGTTTTAATAATTAATGAGGATATTTTAGGTACATTTGGAGCATTACATATCTGACCAGAAATTATTTCACCTGAATATTGTTGTAAAAATAGACAAAAATAGATGTATATCAGCCCAAACTAGTACCAAATGTTGGTCTATAAGTCTGAAATTTGGCCCAAAAATTACTTGCCACACACTAAATCTGACTGCAGAGGTTTTAGAATTACATCTGGTATACCAGTGGTGTCATATGCGTGATATGTGGTCCAGGAATGCCCAAATACAGCCACAGATGGCTGTATTAGGATATGCTCATATATTTTAAATTAAGGTAGATTCAAGGTTAAAAACCACATTGTTTCCCACAGGAGTCGCTACTGAAATGGATTTTAGTAGTGTGTTCTTTCAGAAATTCATATGTAGCCCAAAGTGCAGGTTCAGGGAGTGTAGTTGGCAAGAGATAGGTAAAATGCCAGATCAGCCCAAAAGACCCCTTAAAGTCGGTCAATCTGGCTGCAATTTTCACAGGAAACTCAGTTCATACCAGAGAATGAATTTGTATTGGGCTGGGCCACTCGAGGGCTACTTTAAGAATTTCAATTTTCGGGGTGTGGGGGGGCCCCTGACCCCCTGAGGTGGTAAATGTCAAATATATCATAATATTACCAATATGAAGCCCAAATTTAATTTTATTCATGTTTTAATAATTAATGAGGATATTTTAGGTACATTTGGAGCATTACATATCTGACCAGAAATTATTTCACCTGAATATTGTTGTAAAAATAGACAAAAATAGATGTATATCAGCCCAAACTAGTACCAAATGTTGGTCTATAAGTCTGAAATTTGGCCCAAAAATTACTTGCCACACACTAAATCTGACTGCATAGGTTTTAGAATTACATCTGGTATACCAGTGGTGTCATATGCGTGATATGTGGTCCAGGAATGCCCAAATACAGCCACAGATGGCTGTATTAGGATATGCTCATATATTTTAAATTAAGGTAGATTCAAGGTTAAAAACCACATTGTTTCCCACAGGAGTCGCTACTGAAATGGATTTTAGTAGTGTGTTCTTTCAGAAATTCATATGTAGCCCAAAGTGCAGGTTCAGGGAGTGTAGTTGGCAAGAGATAGGTAAAATGCCAGATCAGCCCAAAAGACCCCTTAAAGTCGGTCAATCTGGCTGCAATTTTCACAGGAAACTCAGTTCATACCAGAGAATGAATTTGTATTGGGCTGGGCCACTCGAGGGCTACTTTAAGAATTTAAATTTTCGGGGTGTGGGGGGGCCCCTGACCCCCTGAGGTGGTAAATGTCAAATATATCATAATATTACCAATATGAAGCCCAAATTTAATTTTATTCATGTTTTAATAATTAATGAGGATATTTTAGGTACATTTGGAGCATTACATATCTGACCAGAAATTATTTCACCTGAATATTGTTGTAAAAATAGACAAAAATAGATGTATATCAGCCCAAACTAGTACCAAATGTTGGTCTATAAGTCTGAAATTTGGCCCAAAAATTACTTGCCACACACTAAATCTGACTGCATAGGTTTTAGAATTACATCTGGTATACCAGTGGTGTCATATGCGTGATATGTGGTCCAGGAATGCCCAAATACAGCCACAGATGGCTGTATTAGGATATGCTCATATATTTTAAATTAAGGTAGATTCAAGGTTAAAAACCACATTGTTTCCCACAGGAGTCGCTACTGAAATGGATTTTAGTAGTGTGTTCTTTCAGAAATTCATATGTAGCCCAAAGTGCAGGTTCAGGGAGTGTAGTTGGCAAGAGATAGGTAAAATGCCAGATCAGCCCAAAAGACCCCTTAAAGTCGGTCAATCTGGCTGCAATTTTCACAGGAAACTCAGTTCATACCAGAGAATGAATTTGTATTGGGCTGGGCCACTCGAGGGCTACTTTAAGAATTTCAATTTTCGGGGTGTGGGGGGGCCCCTGACCCCCTGAGGTGGTAAATGTCAAATATATCATAATATTACCAATATGAAGCCCAAATTTAATTTTATTCATGTTTTAATAATTAATGAGGATATTTTAGGTACATTTGGAGCATTACATATCTGACCAGAAATTATTTCACCTGAATATTGTTGTAAAAATAGACAAAAATAGATGTATATCAGCCCAAACTAGTACCAAATGTTGGTCTATAAGTCTGAAATTTGGCCCAAAAATTACTTGCCACACACTAAATCTGACTGCAGAGGTTTTAGAATTACATCTGGTATACCAGTGGTGTCATATGCGTGATATGTGGTCCAGGAATGCCCAAATACAGCCACAGATGGCTGTATTAGGATATGCTCATATATTTTAAATTAAGGTAGATTCAAGGTTAAAAACCACATTGTTTCCCACAGGAGTCGCTACTGAAATGGATTTTAGTAGTGTGTTCTTTCAGAAATTCATATGTAGCCCAAAGTGCAGGTTCAGGGAGTGTAGTTGGCAAGAGATAGGTAAAATGCCAGATCAGCCCAAAAGACCCCTTAAAGTCGGTCAATCTGGCTGCAATTTTCACAGGAAACTCAGTTCATACCAGAGAATGAATTTGTATTGGGCTGGGCCACTCGAGGGCTACTTTAAGAATTTCAATTTTCGGGGTGTGGGGGGGCCCCTGACCCCCTGAGGTGGTAAATGTCAAATATATCATAATATTACCAATATGAAGCCCAAATTTAATTTTATTCATGTTTTAATAATTAATGAGGATATTTTAGGTACATTTGGAGCATTACATATCTGACCAGAAATTATTTCACCTGAATATTGTTGTAAAAATAGACAAAAATAGATGTATATCAGCCCAAACTAGTACCAAATGTTGGTCTATAAGTCTGAAATTTGGCCCAAAAATTACTTGCCACACACTAAATCTGACTGCATAGGTTTTAGAATTACATCTGGTATACCAGTGGTGTCATATGCGTGATATGTGGTCCAGGAATGCCCAAATACAGCCACAGATGGCTGTATTAGGATATGCTCATATATTTTAAATTAAGGTAGATTCAAGGTTAAAAACCACATTGTTTCCCACAGGAGTCGCTACTGAAATGGATTTTAGTAGTGTGTTCTTTCAGAAATCCATATGTAGCCCAAAGTGCAGGTTCAGGGAGTGTAGTTGGCAAGAGATAGGTAAAATGCCAGATCAGCCCAAAAGACCCCTTAAAGTCGGTCAATCTGGCTGCAATTTTCACAGGAAACTCAGTTCATACCAGAGAATGAATTTGTATTGGGCTGGGCCACTCGAGGGCTACTTTAAGAATTTCAATTTTCGGGGTGTGGGGGGGCCCCTGACCCCCTGAGGTGGTAAATGTCAAATATATCATAATATTACCAATATGAAGCCCAAATTTAATTTTATTCATGTTTTAATAATTAATGAGGATATTTTAGGTACATTTGGAGCATTACGTATCTGACCAGAAATTATTTCACCTGAATATTGTTGTAAAAATAGACAAAAATAGATGTATATCAGCCCAAACTAGTACCAAATGTTGGTCTATAAGTCTGAAATTTGGCCCAAAAATTACTTGCCACACACTAAATCTGACTGCAGAGGTTTTAGAATTACATCTGGTATACCAGTGGTGTCATATGCGTGATATGTGGTCCAGGAATGCCCAAATACAGCCACAGATGGCTGTATTAGGATATGCTCATATATTTTAAATTAAGGTAGATTCAAGGTTAAAAACCACATTGTTTCCCACAGGAGTCGCTACTGAAATGGATTTTAGTAGTGTGTTCTTTCAGAAATTCATATGTAGCCCAAAGTGCAGGTTCAGGGAGTGTAGTTGGCAAGAGATAGGTAAAATGCCAGATCAGCCCAAAAGACCCCTTAAAGTCGGTCAATCTGGCTGCAATTTTCACAGGAAACTCAGTTCATACCAGAGAATGAATTTGTATTGGGCTGGGCCACTCGAGGGCTACTTTAAGAATTTCAATTTTCGGGGTGTGGGGGGGCCCCTGACCCCCTGAGGTGGTAAATGTCAAATATATCATAATATTACCAATATGAAGCCCAAATTTAATTTTATTCATGTTTTAATAATTAATGAGGATATTTTAGGTACATTTGGAGCATTACATATCTGACCAGAAATTATTTCACCTGAATATTGTTGTAAAAATAGACAAAAATAGATGTATATCAGCCCAAACTAGTACCAAATGTTGGTCTATAAGTCTGAAATTTGGCCCAAAAATTACTTGCCACACACTAAATCTGACTGCATAGGTTTTAGAATTACATCTGGTATACCAGTGGTGTCATATGCGTGATATGTGGTCCAGGAATGCCCAAATACAGCCACAGATGGCTGTATTAGGATATGCTCATATATTTTAAATTAAGGTAGATTCAAGGTTAAAAACCACATTGTTTCCCACAGGAGTCGCTACTGAAATGGATTTTAGTAGTGTGTTCTTTCAGAAATTCATATGTAGCCCAAAGTGCAGGTTCAGGGAGTGTAGTTGGCAAGAGATAGGTAAAATGCCAGATCAGCCCAAAAGACCCCTTAAAGTCGGTCAATCTGGCTGCAATTTTCACAGGAAACTCAGTTCATACCAGAGAATGAATTTGTATTGGGCTGGGCCACTCGAGGGCTACTTTAAGAATTTCAATTTTCGGGGTGTGGGGGGGCCCCTGACCCCCTGAGGTGGTAAATGTCAAATATATCATAATATTACCAATATGAAGCCCAAATTTAATTTTATTCATGTTTTAATAATTAATGAGGATATTTTAGGTACATTTGGAGCATTACGTATCTGACCAGAAATTATTTCACCTGAATATTGTTGTAAAAATAGACAAAAATAGATGTATATCAGCCCAAACTAGTACCAAATGTTGGTCTATAAGTCTGAAATTTGGCCCAAAAATTACTTGCCACACACTAAATCTGACTGCATAGGTTTTAGAATTACATCTGGTATACCAGTGGTGTCATATGCGTGATATGTGGTCCAGGAATGCCCAAATACAGCCACAGATGGCTGTATTAGGATATGCTCATATATTTTAAATTAAGGTAGATTCAAGGTTAAAAACCACATTGTTTCCCACAGGAGTCGCTACTGAAATGGATTTTAGTAGTGTGTTCTTTCAGAAATTCATATGTAGCCCAAAGTGCAGGTTCAGGGAGTGTAGTTGGCAAGAGATAGGTAAAATGCCAGATCAGCCCAAAAGACCCCTTAAAGTCGGTCAATCTGGCTGCAATTTTCACAGGAAACTCAGTTCATACCAGAGAATGAATTTGTATTGGGCTGGGCCACTCGAGGGCTACTTTAAGAATTTCAATTTTCGGGGTGTGGGGGGGCCCCTGACCCCCTGAGGTGGTAAATGTCAAATATATCATAATATTACCAATATGAAGCCCAAATTTAATTTTATTCATGTTTTAATAATTAATGAGGATATTTTAGGTACATTTGGAGCATTACATATCTGACCAGAAATTATTTCACCTGAATATTGTTGTAAAAATAGACAAAAATAGATGTATATCAGCCCAAACTAGTACCAAATGTTGGTCTATAAGTCTGAAATTTGGCCCAAAAATTACTTGCCACACACTAAATCTGACTGCATAGGTTTTAGAATTACATCTGGTATACCAGTGGTGTCATATGCGTGATATGTGGTCCAGGAATGCCCAAATACAGCCACAGATGGCTGTATTAGGATATGCTCATATATTTTAAATTAAGGTAGATTCAAGGTTAAAAACCACATTGTTTCCCACAGGAGTCGCTACTGAAATGGATTTTAGTAGTGTGTTCTTTCAGAAATTCATATGTAGCCCAAAGTGCAGGTTCAGGGAGTGTAGTTGGCAAGAGATAGGTAAAATGCCAGATCAGCCCAAAAGACCCCTTAAAGTCGGTCAATCTGGCTGCAATTTTCACAGGAAACTCAGTTCATACCAGAGAATGAATTTGTATTGGGCTGGGCCACTCGAGGGCTACTTTAAGAATTTCAATTTTCGGGGTGTGGGGGGGCCCCTGACCCCCTGAGGTGGTAAATGTCAAATATATCATAATATTACCAATATGAAGCCCAAATTTAATTTTATTCATGTTTTAATAATTAATGAGGATATTTTAGGTACATTTGGAGCATTACATATCTGACCAGAAATTATTTCACCTGAATATTGTTGTAAAAATAGACAAAAATAGATGTATATCAGCCCAAACTAGTACCAAATGTTGGTCTATAAGTCTGAAATTTGGCCCAAAAATTACTTGCCACACACTAAATCTGACTGCATAGGTTTTAGAATTACATCTGGTATACCAGTGGTGTCATATGCGTGATATGTGGTCCAGGAATGCCCAAATACAGCCACAGATGGCTGTATTAGGATATGCTCATATATTTTAAATTAAGGTAGATTCAAGGTTAAAAACCACATTGTTTCCCACAGGAGTCGCTACTGAAATGGATTTTAGTAGTGTGTTCTTTCAGAAATTCATATGTAGCCCAAAGTGCAGGTTCAGGGAGTGTAGTTGGCAAGAGATAGGTAAAATGCCAGATCAGCCCAAAAGACCCCTTAAAGTCGGTCAATCTGGCTGCAATTTTCACAGGAAACTCAGTTCATACCAGAGAATGAATTTGTATTGGGCTGGGCCACTCGAGGGCTACTTTAAGAATTTCAATTTTCGGGGTGTGGGGGGGCCCCTGACCCCCTGAGGTGGTAAATGTCAAATATATCATAATATTACCAATATGAAGCCCAAATTTAATTTTATTCATGTTTTAATAATTAATGAGGATATTTTAGGTACATTTGGAGCATTACATATCTGACCAGAAATTATTTCACCTGAATATTGTTGTAAAAATAGACAAAAATAGATGTATATCAGCCCAAACTAGTATCAAATGTTGGTCTATAAGTCTGAAATTTGGCCCAAAAATTACTTGCCACACACTAAATCTGACTGCATAGGTTTTAGAATTACATCTGGTATACCAGTGGTGTCATATGCGTGATATGTGGTCCAGGAATGCCCAAATACAGCCACAGATGGCTGTATTAGGATATGCTCATATATTTTAAATTAAGGTAGATTCAAGGTTAAAAACCACATTGTTTCCCACAGGAGTCGCTACTGAAATGGATTTTAGTAGTGTGTTCTTTCAGAAATTCATATGTAGCCCAAAGTGCAGGTTCAGGGAGTGTAGTTGGCAAGAGATAGGTAAAATGCCAGATCAGCCCAAAAGACCCCTTAAAGTCGGTCAATCTGGCTGCAATTTTCACAGGAAACTCAGTTCATACCAGAGAATGAATTTGTATTGGGCTGGGCCACTCGAGGGCTACTTTAAGAATTTCAATTTTCGGGGTGTGGGGGGGCCCCTGACCCCCTGAGGTGGTAAATGTCAAATATATCATAATATTACCAATATGAAGCCCAAATTTAATTTTATTCATGTTTTAATAATTAATGAGGATATTTTAGGTACATTTGGAGCATTACATATCTGACCAGAAATTATTTCACCTGAATATTGTTGTAAAAATAGACAAAAATAGATGTATATCAGCCCAAACTAGTACCAAATGTTGGTCTATAAGTCTGAAATTTGGCCCAAAAATTACTTGCCACACACTAAATCTGACTGCATAGGTTTTAGAATTACATCTGGTATACCAGTGGTGTCATATGCGTGATATGTGGTCCAGGAATGCCCAAATACAGCCACAGATGGCTGTATTAGGATATGCTCATATATTTTAAATTAAGGTAGATTCAAGGTTAAAAACCACATTGTTTCCCACAGGAGTCGCTACTGAAATGGATTTTAGTAGTGTGTTCTTTCAGAAATTCATATGTAGCCCAAAGTGCAGGTTCAGGGAGTGTAGTTGGCAAGAGATAGGTAAAATGCCAGATCAGCCCAAAAGACCCCTTAAAGTCGGTCAATCTGGCTGCAATTTTCACAGGAAACTCAGTTCATACCAGAGAATGAATTTGTATTGGGCTGGGCCACTCGAGGGCTACTTTAAGAATTTCAATTTTCGGGGTGTGGGGGGGCCCCTGACCCCCTGAGGTGGTAAATGTCAAATATATCATAATATTACCAATATGAAGCCCAAATTTAATTTTATTCATGTTTTAATAATTAATGAGGATATTTTAGGTACATTTGGAGCATTACATATCTGACCAGAAATTATTTCACCTGAATATTGTTGTAAAAATAGACAAAAATAGATGTATATCAGCCCAAACTAGTACCAAATGTTGGTCTATAAGTCTGAAATTTGGCCCAAAAATTACTTGCCACACACTAAATCTGACTGCATAGGTTTTAGAATTACATCTGGTATACCAGTGGTGTCATATGCGTGATATGTGGTCCAGGAATGCCCAAATACAGCCACAGATGGCTGTATTAGGATATGCTCATATATTTTAAATTAAGGTAGATTCAAGGTTAAAAACCACATTGTTTCCCACAGGAGTCGCTACTGAAATGGATTTTAGTAGTGTGTTCTTTCAGAAATTCATATGTAGCCCAAAGTGCAGGTTCAGGGAGTGTAGTTGGCAAGAGATAGGTAAAATGCCAGATCAGCCCAAAAGACCCCTTAAAGTCGGTCAATCTGGCTGCAATTTTCACAGGAAACTCAGTTCATACCAGAGAATGAATTTGTATTGGGCTGGGCCACTCGAGGGCTACTTTAAGAATTTCAATTTTCGGGGTGTGGGGGGGCCCCTGACCCCCTGAGGTGGTAAATGTCAAATATATCATAATATTACCAATATGAAGCCCAAATTTAATTTTATTCATGTTTTAATAATTAATGAGGATATTTTAGGTACATTTGGAGCATTACATATCTGACCAGAAATTATTTCACCTGAATATTGTTGTAAAAATAGACAAAAATAGATGTATATCAGCCCAAACTAGTACCAAATGTTGGTCTATAAGTCTGAAATTTGGCCCAAAAATTACTTGCCACACACTAAATCTGACTGCATAGGTTTTAGAATTACATCTGGTATACCAGTGGTGTCATATGCGTGATATGTGGTCCAGGAATGCCCAAATACAGCCACAGATGGCTGTATTAGGATATGCTCATATATTTTAAATTAAGGTAGATTCAAGGTTAAAAACCACATTGTTTCCCACAGGAGTCGCTACTGAAATGGATTTTAGTAGTGTGTTCTTTCAGAAATTCATATGTAGCCCAAAGTACAGGTTCAGGGAGTGTAGTTGGCAAGAGATAGGTAAAATGCCAGATCAGCCCAAAAGACCCCTTAAAGTCGGTCAATCTGGCTGCAATTGTCACAGGAAACTCAGTTCATACCAGAGAATGAATTTGTATTGGGCTGGGCCACTCGAGGGCTACTTTAAGAATTTCAATTTTCGGGGTGTGGGGGGGCCCCTGACCCCCTGAGGTGGTAAATGTCAAATATATCATAATATTACCAATATGAAGCCCAAATTTAATTTTATTCATGTTTTAATAATTAATGAGGATATTTTAGGTACATTTGGAGCATTACATATCTGACCAGAAATTATTTCACCTGAATATTGTTGTAAAAATAGACAAAAATAGATGTATATCAGCCCAAACTAGTATCAAATGTTGGTCTATAAGTCTGAAATTTGGCCCAAAAATTACTTGCCACACACTAAATCTGACTGCATAGGTTTTAGAATTACATCTGGTATACCAGTGGTGTCATATGCGTGATATGTGGTCCAGGAATGCCCAAATACAGCCACAGATGGCTGTATTAGGATATGCTCATATATTTTAAATTAAGGTAGATTCAAGGTTAAAAACCACATTGTTTCCCACAGGAGTCGCTACTGAAATGGATTTTAGTAGTGTGTTCTTTCAGAAATTCATATGTAGCCCAAAGTGCAGGTTCAGGGAGTGTAGTTGGCAAGAGATAGGTAAAATGCCAGATCAGCCCAAAAGACCCCTTAAAGTCGGTCAATCTGGCTGCAATTTTCACAGGAAACT
The DNA here is from genome assembly GCA_964017235.1 of Sabellastarte sp. h YS-2021. Taxonomy (NCBI): domain Eukaryota; kingdom Metazoa; phylum Annelida; class Polychaeta; order Sabellida; family Sabellidae; genus Sabellastarte; species Sabellastarte sp. h YS-2021. The sequence goes on from CAXHLB010000231.1 coordinate 231,616, forward strand.
CAGTTCATACCAGAGAATGAATTTGTATTGGGCTGGGCCACTCGAGGGCTACTTTAAGAATTTCAATTTTCGGGGTGTGGGGGGGCCCCTGACCCCCTGAGGTGGTAAATGTCAAATATATCATAATATTACCAATATGAAGCCCAAATTTAATTTTATTCATGTTTTAATAATTAATGAGGATATTTTAGGTACATTTGGAGCATTACATATCTGACCAGAAATTATTTCACCTGAATATTGTTGTAAAAATAGACAAAAATAGATGTATATCAGCCCAAACTAGTACCAAATGTTGGTCTATAAGTCTGAAATTTGGCCCAAAAATTACTTGCCACACACTAAATCTGACTGCATAGGTTTTAGAATTACATCTGGTATACCAGTGGTGTCATATGCGTGATATGTGGTCCAGGAATGCCCAAATACAGCCACAGATGGCTGTATTAGGATATGCTCATATATTTTAAATTAAGGTAGATTCAAGGTTAAAAACCACATTGTTTCCCACAGGAGTCGCTACTGAAATGGATTTTAGTAGTGTGTTCTTTCAGAAATTCATATGTAGCCCAAAGTGCAGGTTCAGGGAGTGTAGTTGGCAAGAGATAGGTAAAATGCCAGATCAGCCCAAAAGACCCCTTAAAGTCGGTCAATCTGGCTGCAATTTTCACAGGAAACTCAGTTCATACCAGAGAATGAATTTGTATTGGGCTGGGCCACTCGAGGGCTACTTTAAGAATTTCAATTTTCGGGGTGTGGGGGGGCCCCTGACCCCCTGAGGTGGTAAATGTCAAATATATCATAATATTACCAATATGAAGCCCAAATTTAATTTTATTCATGTTTTAATAATTAATGAGGATATTTTAGGTACATTTGGAGCATTACATATCTGACCAGAAATTATTTCACCTGAATATTGTTGTAAAAATAGACAAAAATAGATGTATATCAGCCCAAACTAGTACCAAATGTTGGTCTATAAGTCTGAAATTTGGCCCAAAAATTACTTGCCACACACTAAATCTGACTGCATAGGTTTTAGAATTACATCTGGTATACCAGTGGTGTCATATGCGTGATATGTGGTCCAGGAATGCCCAAATACAGCCACAGATGGCTGTATTAGGATATGCTCATATATTTTAAATTAAGGTAGATTCAAGGTTAAAAACCACATTGTTTCCCACAGGAGTCGCTACTGAAATGGATTTTAGTAGTGTGTTCTTTCAGAAATTCATATGTAGCCCAAAGTGCAGGTTCAGGGAGTGTAGTTGGCAAGAGATAGGTAAAATGCCAGATCAGCCCAAAAGACCCCTTAAAGTCGGTCAATCTGGCTGCAATTTTCACAGGAAACTCAGTTCATACCAGAGAATGAATTTGTATTGGGCTGGGCCACTCGAGGGCTACTTTAAGAATTTCAATTTTCGGGGTGTGGGGGGCCCCTGACCCCCTGAGGTGGTAAATGTCAAATATATCATAATATTACCAATATGAAGCCCAAATTTAATTTTATTCATGTTTTAATAATTAATGAGGATATTTTAGGTACATTTGGAGCATTACATATCTGACCAGAAATTATTTCACCTGAATATTGTTGTAAAAATAGACAAAAATAGATGTATATCAGCCCAAACTAGTACCAAATGTTGGTCTATAAGTCTGAAATTTGGCCCAAAAATTACTTGCCACACACTAAATCTGACTGCATAGGTTTTAGAATTACATCTGGTATACCAGTGGTGTCATATGCGTGATATGTGGTCCAGGAATGCCCAAATACAGCCACAGATGGCTGTATTAGGATATGCTCATATATTTTAAATTAAGGTAGATTCAAGGTTAAAAACCACATTGTTTCCCACAGGAGTCGCTACTGAAATGGATTTTAGTAGTGTGTTCTTTCAGAAATTCATATGTAGCCCAAAGTACAGGTTCAGGGAGTGTAGTTGGCAAGAGATAGGTAAAATGCCAGATCAGCCCAAAAGACCCCTTAAAGTCGGTCAATCTGGCTGCAATTTTCACAGGAAACTCAGTTCATACCAGAGAATGAATTTGTATTGGGCTGGGCCACTCGAGGGCTACTTTAAGAATTTCAATTTTCGGGGTGTGGGGGGGCCCCTGACCCCCTGAGGTGGTAAATGTCAAATATATCATAATATTACCAATATGAAGCCCAAATTTAATTTTATTCATGTTTTAATAATTAATGAGGATATTTTAGGTACATTTGGAGCATTACATATCTGACCAGAAATTATTTCACCTGAATATTGTTGTAAAAATAGACAAAAATAGATGTATATCAGCCCAAACTAGTATCAAATGTTGGTCTATAAGTCTGAAATTTGGCCCAAAAATTACTTGCCACACACTAAATCTGACTGCATAGGTTTTAGAATTACATCTGGTATACCAGTGGTGTCATATGCGTGATATGTGGTCCAGGAATGCCCAAATACAGCCACAGATGGCTGTATTAGGATATGCTCATATATTTTAAATTAAGGTAGATTCAAGGTTAAAAACCACATTGTTTCCCACAGGAGTCGCTACTGAAATGGATTTTAGTAGTGTGTTCTTTCAGAAATTCATATGTAGCCCAAAGTGCAGGTTCAGGGAGTGTAGTTGGCAAGAGATAGGTAAAATGCCAGATCAGCCCAAAAGACCCCTTAAAGTCGGTCAATCTGGCTGCAATTTTCACAGGAAACTCAGTTCATACCAGAGAATGAATTTGTATTGGGCTGGGCCACTCGAGGGCTACTTTAAGAATTTCAATTTTCGGGGTGTGGGGGGGCCCCTGACCCCCTGAGGTGGTAAATGTCAAATATATCATAATATTACCAATATGAAGCCCAAATTTAATTTTATTCATGTTTTAATAATTAATGAGGATATTTTAGGTACATTTGGAGCATTACATATCTGACCAGAAATTATTTCACCTGAATATTGTTGTAAAAATAGACAAAAATAGATGTATATCAGCCCAAACTAGTACCAAATGTTGGTCTATAAGTCTGAAATTTGGCCCAAAAATTACTTGCCACACACTAAATCTGACTGCATAGGTTTTAGAATTACATCTGGTATACCAGTGGTGTCATATGCGTGATATGTGGTCCAGGAATGCCCAAATACAGCCACAGATGGCTGTATTAGGATATGCTCATATATTTTAAATTAAGGTAGATTCAAGGTTAAAAACCACATTGTTTCCCACAGGAGTCGCTACTGAAATGGATTTTAGTAGTGTGTTCTTTCAGAAATTCATATGTAGCCCAAAGTGCAGGTTCAGGGAGTGTAGTTGGCAAGAGATAGGTAAAATGCCAGATCAGCCCAAAAGACCCCTTAAAGTCGGTCAATCTGGCTGCAATTTTCACAGGAAACTCAGTTCATACCAGAGAATGAATTTGTATTGGGCTGGGCCACTCGAGGGCTACTTTAAGAATTTCAATTTTCGGGGTGTGGGGGGGCCCCTGACCCCCTGAGGTGGTAAATGTCAAATATATCATAATATTACCAATATGAAGCCCAAATTTAATTTTATTCATGTTTTAATAATTAATGAGGATATTTTAGGTACATTTGGAGCATTACATATCTGACCAGAAATTATTTCACCTGAATATTGTTGTAAAAATAGACAAAAATAGATGTATATCAGCCCAAACTAGTATCAAATGTTGGTCTATAAGTCTGAAATTTGGCCCAAAAATTACTTGCCACACACTAAATCTGACTGCATAGGTTTTAGAATTACATCTGGTATACCAGTGGTGTCATATGCGTGATATGTGGTCCAGGAATGCCCAAATACAGCCACAGATGGCTGTATTAGGATATGCTCATATATTTTAAATTAAGGTAGATTCAAGGTTAAAAACCACATTGTTTCCCACAGGAGTCGCTACTGAAATGGATTTTAGTAGTGTGTTCTTTCAGAAATTCATATGTAGCCCAAAGTGCAGGTTCAGGGAGTGTAGTTGGCAAGAGATAGGTAAAATGCCAGATCAGCCCAAAAGACCCCTTAAAGTCGGTCAATCTGGCTGCAATTTTCACAGGAAACTCAGTTCATACCAGAGAATGAATTTGTATTGGGCTGGGCCACTCGAGGGCTACTTTAAGAATTTCAATTTTCGGGGTGTGGGGGGGCCCCTGACCCCCTGAGGTGGTAAATGTCAAATATATCATAATATTACCAATATGAAGCCCAAATTTAATTTTATTCATGTTTTAATAATTAATGAGGATATTTTAGGTACATTTGGAGCATTACATATCTGACCAGAAATTATTTCACCTGAATATTGTTGTAAAAATAGACAAAAATAGATGTATATCAGCCCAAACTAGTACCAAATGTTGGTCTATAAGTCTGAAATTTGGCCCAAAAATTACTTGCCACACACTAAATCTGACTGCATAGGTTTTAGAATTACATCTGGTATACCAGTGGTGTCATATGCGTGATATGTGGTCCAGGAATGCCCAAATACAGCCACAGATGGCTGTATTAGGATATGCTCATATATTTTAAATTAAGGTAGATTCAAGGTTAAAAACCACATTGTTTCCCACAGGAGTCGCTACTGAAATGGATTTTAGTAGTGTGTTCTTTCAGAAATTCATATGTAGCCCAAAGTGCAGGTTCAGGGAGTGTAGTTGGCAAGAGATAGGTAAAATGCCAGATCAGCCCAAAAGACCCCTTAAAGTCGGTCAATCTGGCTGCAATTTTCACAGGAAACTCAGTTCATACCAGAGAATGAATTTGTATTGGGCTGGGCCACTCGAGGGCTACTTTAAGAATTTCAATTTTCGGGGTGTGGGGGGGCCCCTGACCCCCTGAGGTGGTAAATGTCAAATATATCATAATATTACCAATATGAAGCCCAAATTTAATTTTATTCATGTTTTAATAATTAATGAGGATATTTTAGGTACATTTGGAGCATTACATATCTGACCAGAAATTATTTCACCTGAATATTGTTGTAAAAATAGACAAAAATAGATGTATATCAGCCCAAACTAGTACCAAATGTTGGTCTATAAGTCTGAAATTTGGCCCAAAAATTACTTGCCACACACTAAATCTGACTGCATAGGTTTTAGAATTACATCTGGTATACCAGTGGTGTCATATGCGTGATATGTGGTCCAGGAATGCCCAAATACAGCCACAGATGGCTGTATTAGGATATGCTCATATATTTTAAATTAAGGTAGATTCAAGGTTAAAAACCACATTGTTTCCCACAGGAGTCGCTACTGAAATGGATTTTAGTAGTGTGTTCTTTCAGAAATTCATATGTAGCCCAAAGTACAGGTTCAGGGAGTGTAGTTGGCAAGAGATAGGTAAAATGCCAGATCAGCCCAAAAGACCCCTTAAAGTCGGTCAATCTGGCTGCAATTTTCACAGGAAACTCAGTTCATACCAGAGAATGAATTTGTATTGGGCTGGGCCACTCGAGGGCTACTTTAAGAATTTCAATTTTCGGGGTGTGGGGGGGCCCCTGACCCCCTGAGGTGGTAAATGTCAAATATATCATAATATTACCAATATGAAGCCCAAATTTAATTTTATTCATGTTTTAATAATTAATGAGGATATTTTAGGTACATTTGGAGCATTACATATCTGACCAGAAATTATTTCACCTGAATATTGTTGTAAAAATAGACAAAAATAGATGTATATCAGCCCAAACTAGTACCAAATGTTGGTCTATAAGTCTGAAATTTGGCCCAAAAATTACTTGCCACACACTAAATCTGACTGCATAGGTTTTAGAATTACATCTGGTATACCAGTGGTGTCATATGCGTGATATGTGGTCCAGGAATGCCCAAATACAGCCACAGATGGCTGTATTAGGATATGCTCATATATTTTAAATTAAGGTAGATTCAAGGTTAAAAACCACATTGTTTCCCACAGGAGTCGCTACTGAAATGGATTTTAGTAGTGTGTTCTTTCAGAAATTCATATGTAGCCCAAAGTACAGGTTCAGGGAGTGTAGTTGGCAAGAGATAGGTAAAATGCCAGATCAGCCCAAAAGACCCCTTAAAGTCGGTCAATCTGGCTGCAATTTTCACAGGAAACTCAGTTCATACCAGAGAATGAATTTGTATTGGGCTGGGCCACTCGAGGGCTACTTTAAGAATTTCAATTTTCGGGGTGTGGGGGGGCCCCTGACCTCCTGAGGTGGTAAATGTCAAATATATCATAATATTACCAATATGAAGCCCAAATTTAATTTTATTCATGTTTTAATAATTAATGAGGATATTTTAGGTACATTTGGAGCATTACATATCTGACCAGAAATTATTTCACCTGAATATTGTTGTAAAAATAGACAAAAATAGATGTATATCAGCCCAAACTAGTATCAAATGTTGGTCTATAAGTCTGAAATTTGGCCCAAAAATTACTTGCCACACACTAAATCTGACTGCATAGGTTTTAGAATTACATCTGGTATACCAGTGGTGTCATATGCGTGATATGTGGTCCAGGAATGCCCAAATACAGCCACAGATGGCTGTATTAGGATATGCTCATATATTTTAAATTAAGGTAGATTCAAGGTTAAAAACCACATTGTTTCCCACAGGAGTCGCTACTGAAATGGATTTTAGTAGTGTGTTCTTTCAGAAATTCATATGTAGCCCAAAGTGCAGGTTCAGGGAGTGTAGTTGGCAAGAGATAGGTAAAATGCCAGATCAGCCCAAAAGACCCCTTAAAGTCGGTCAATCTGGCTGCAATTTTCACAGGAAACTCAGTTCATACCAGAGAATGAATTTGTATTGGGCTGGGCCACTCGAGGGCTACTTTAAGAATTTCAATTTTCGGGGTGTGGGGGGGCCCCTGACCCCCTGAGGTGGTAAATGTCAAATATATCATAATATTACCAATATGAAGCCCAAATTTAATTTTATTCATGTTTTAATAATTAATGAGGATATTTTAGGTACATTTGGAGCATTACATATCTGACCAGAAATTATTTCACCTGAATATTGTTGTAAAAATAGACAAAAATAGATGTATATCAGCCCAAACTAGTACCAAATGTTGGTCTATAAGTCTGAAATTTGGCCCAAAAATTACTTGCCACACACTAAATCTGACTGCATAGGTTTTAGAATTACATCTGGTATACCAGTGGTGTCATATGCGTGATATGTGGTCCAGGAATGCCCAAATACAGCCACAGATGGCTGTATTAGGATATGCTCATATATTTTAAATTAAGGTAGATTCAAGGTTAAAAACCACATTGTTTCCCACAGGAGTCGCTACTGAAATGGATTTTAGTAGTGTGTTCTTTCAGAAATTCATATGTAGCCCAAAGTGCAGGTTCAGGGAGTGTAGTTGGCAAGAGATAGGTAAAATGCCAGATCAGCCCAAAAGACCCCTTAAAGTCGGTCAATCTGGCTGCAATTTTCACAGGAAACTCAGTTCATACCAGAGAATGAATTTGTATTGGGCTGGGCCACTCGAGGGCTACTTTAAGAATTTCAATTTTCGGGGTGTGGGGGGGCCCCTGACCCCCTGAGGTGGTAAATGTCAAATATATCATAATATTACCAATATGAAGCCCAAATTTAATTTTATTCATGTTTTAATAATTAATGAGGATATTTTAGGTACATTTGGAGCATTACATATCTGACCAGAAATTATTTCACCTGAATATTGTTGTAAAAATAGACAAAAATAGATGTATATCAGCCCAAACTAGTATCAAATGTTGGTCTATAAGTCTGAAATTTGGCCCAAAAATTACTTGCCACACACTAAATCTGACTGCATAGGTTTTAGAATTACATCTGGTATACCAGTGGTGTCATATGCGTGATATGTGGTCCAGGAATGCCCAAATACAGCCACAGATGGCTGTATTAGGATATGCTCATATATTTTAAATTAAGGTAGATTCAAGGTTAAAAACCACATTGTTTCCCACAGGAGTCGCTACTGAAATGGATTTTAGTAGTGTGTTCTTTCAGAAATTCATATGTAGCCCAAAGTGCAGGTTCAGGGAGTGTAGTTGGCAAGAGATAGGTAAAATGCCAGATCAGCCCAAAAGACCCCTTAAAGTCGGTCAATCTGGCTGCAATTTTCACAGGAAACTCAGTTCATACCAGAGAATGAATTTGTATTGGGCTGGGCCACTCGAGGGCTACTTTAAGAATTTCAATTTTCGGGGTGTGGGGGGGCCCCTGACCCCCTGAGGTGGTAAATGTCAAATATATCATAATATTACCAATATGAAGCCCAAATTTAATTTTATTCATGTTTTAATAATTAATGAGGATATTTTAGGTACATTTGGAGCATTACATATCTGACCAGAAATTATTTCACCTGAATATTGTTGTAAAAATAGACAAAAATAGATGTATATCAGCCCAAACTAGTACCAAATGTTGGTCTATAAGTCTGAAATTTGGCCCAAAAATTACTTGCCACACACTAAATCTGACTGCATAGGTTTTAGAATTACATCTGGTATACCAGTGGTGTCATATGCGTGATATGTGGTCCAGGAATGCCCAAATACAGCCACAGATGGCTGTATTAGGATATGCTCATATATTTTAAATTAAGGTAGATTCAAGGTTAAAAACCACATTGTTTCCCACAGGAGTCGCTACTGAAATGGATTTTAGTAGTGTGTTCTTTCAGAAATTCATATGTAGCCCAAAGTGCAGGTTCAGGGAGTGTAGTTGGCAAGAGATAGGTAAAATGCCAGATCAGCCCAAAAGACCCCTTAAAGTCGGTCAATCTGGCTGCAATTTTCACAGGAAACTCAGTTCATACCAGAGAATGAATTTGTATTGGGCTGGGCCACTCGAGGGCTACTTTAAGAATTTCAATTTTCGGGGTGTGGGGGGGCCCCTGACCCCCTGAGGTGGTAAATGTCAAATATATCATAATATTACCAATATGAAGCCCAAATTTAATTTTATTCATGTTTTAATAATTAATGAGGATATTTTAGGTACATTTGGAGCATTACATATCTGACCAGAAATTATTTCACCTGAATATTGTTGTAAAAATAGACAAAAATAGATGTATATCAGCCCAAACTAGTACCAAATGTTGGTCTATAAGTCTGAAATTTGGCCCAAAAATTACTTGCCACACACTAAATCTGACTGCATAGGTTTTAGAATTACATCTGGTATACCAGTGGTGTCATATGCGTGATATGTGGTCCAGGAATGCCCAAATACAGCCACAGATGGCTGTATTAGGATATGCTCATATATTTTAAATTAAGGTAGATTCAAGGTTAAAAACCACATTGTTTCCCACAGGAGTCGCTACTGAAATGGATTTTAGTAGTGTGTTCTTTCAGAAATTCATATGTAGCCCAAAGTACAGGTTCAGGGAGTGTAGTTGGCAAGAGATAGGTAAAATGCCAGATCAGCCCAAAAGACCCCTTAAAGTCGGTCAATCTGGCTGCAATTTTCACAGGAAACTCAGTTCATACCAGAGAATGAATTTGTATTGGGCTGGGCCACTCGAGGGCTACTTTAAGAATTTCAATTTTCGGGGTGTGGGGGGGCCCCTGACCTCCTGAGGTGGTAAATGTCAAATATATCATAATATTACCAATATGAAGCCCAAATTTAATTTTATTCATGTTTTAATAATTAATGAGGATATTTTAGGTACATTTGGAGCATTACATATCTGACCAGAAATTATTTCACCTGAATATTGTTGTAAAAATAGACAAAAATAGATGTATATCAGCCCAAACTAGTATCAAATGTTGGTCTATAAGTCTGAAATTTGGCCCAAAAATTACTTGCCACACACTAAATCTGACTGCATAGGTTTTAGAATTACATCTGGTATACCAGTGGTGTCATATGCGTGATATGTGGTCCAGGAATGCCCAAATACAGCCACAGATGGCTGTATTAGGATATGCTCATATATTTTAAATTAAGGTAGATTCAAGGTTAAAAACCACATTGTTTCCCACAGGAGTCGCTACTGAAATGGATTTTAGTAGTGTGTTCTTTCAGAAATTCATATGTAGCCCAAAGTGCAGGTTCAGGGAGTGTAGTTGGCAAGAGATAGGTAAAATGCCAGATCAGCCCAAAAGACCCCTTAAAGTCGGTCAATCTGGCTGCAATTTTCACAGGAAACTCAGTTCATACCAGAGAATGAATTTGTATTGGGCTGGGCCACTCGAGGGCTACTTTAAGAATTTCAATTTTCGGGGTGTGGGGGGGCCCCTGACCCCCTGAGGTGGTAAATGTCAAATATATCATAATATTACCAATATGAAGCCCAAATTTAATTTTATTCATGTTTTAATAATTAATGAGGATATTTTAGGTACATTTGGAGCATTACATATCTGACCAGAAATTATTTCACCTGAATATTGTTGTAAAAATAGACAAAAATAGATGTATATCAGCCCAAACTAGTACCAAATGTTGGTCTATAAGTCTGAAATTTGGCCCAAAAATTACTTGCCACACACTAAATCTGACTGCATAGGTTTTAGAATTACATCTGGTATACCAGTGGTGTCATATGCGTGATATGTGGTCCAGGAATGCCCAAATACAGCCACAGATGGCTGTATTAGGATATGCTCATATATTTTAAATTAAGGTAGATTCAAGGTTAAAAACCACATTGTTTCCCACAGGAGTCGCTACTGAAATGGATTTTAGTAGTGTGTTCTTTCAGAAATTCATATGTAGCCCAAAGTGCAGGTTCAGGGAGTGTAGTTGGCAAGAGATAGGTAAAATGCCAGATCAGCCCAAAAGACCCCTTAAAGTCGGTCAATCTGGCTGCAATTTTCACAGGAAACTCAGTTCATACCAGAGAATGAATTTGTATTGGGCTGGGCCACTCGAGGGCTACTTTAAGAATTTCAATTTTCGGGGTGTGGGGGGGCCCCTGACCCCCTGAGGTGGTAAATGTCAAATATATCATAATATTACCAATATGAAGCCCAAATTTAATTTTATTCATGTTTTAATAATTAATGAGGATATTTTAGGTACATTTGGAGCATTACATATCTGACCAGAAATTATTTCACCTGAATATTGTTGTAAAAATAGACAAAAATAGATGTATATCAGCCCAAACTAGTATCAAATGTTGGTCTATAAGTCTGAAATTTGGCCCAAAAATTACTTGCCACACACTAAATCTGACTGCATAGGTTTTAGAATTACATCTGGTATACCAGTGGTGTCATATGCGTGATATGTGGTCCAGGAATGCCCAAATACAGCCACAGATGGCTGTATTAGGATATGCTCATATATTTTAAATTAAGGTAGATTCAAGGTTAAAAACCACATTGTTTCCCACAGGAGTCGCTACTGAAATGGATTTTAGTAGTGTGTTCTTTCAGAAATTCATATGTAGCCCAAAGTGCAGGTTCAGGGAGTGTAGTTGGCAAGAGATAGGTAAAATGCCAGATCAGCCCAAAAGACCCCTTAAAGTCGGTCAATCTGGCTGCAATTTTCACAGGAAACTCAGTTCATACCAGAGAATGAATTTGTATTGGGCTGGGCCACTCGAGGGCTACTTTAAGAATTTCAATTTTCGGGGTGTGGGGGGGCCCCTGACCCCCTGAGGTGGTAAATGTCAAATATATCATAATATTACCAATATGAAGCCCAAATTTAATTTTATTCATGTTTTAATAATTAATGAGGATATTTTAGGTACATTTGGAGCATTACATATCTGACCAGAAATTATTTCACCTGAATATTGTTGTAAAAATAGACAAAAATAGATGTATATCAGCCCAAACTAGTACCAAATGTTGGTCTATAAGTCTGAAATTTGGCCCAAAAATTACTTGCCACACACTAAATCTGACTGCATAGGTTTTAGAATTACATCTGGTATACCAGTGGTGTCATATGCGTGATATGTGGTCCAGGAATGCCCAAATACAGCCACAGATGGCTGTATTAGGATATGCTCATATATTTTAAATTAAGGTAGATTCAAGGTTAAAAACCACATTGTTTCCCACAGGAGTCGCTACTGAAATGGATTTTAGTAGTGTGTTCTTTCAGAAATTCATATGTAGCCCAAAGTGCAGGTTCAGGGAGTGTAGTTGGCAAGAGATAGGTAAAATGCCAGATCAGCCCAAAAGACCCCTTAAAGTCGGTCAATCTGGCTGCAATTTTCACAGGAAACTCAGTTCATACCAGAGAATGAATTTGTATTGGGCTGGGCCACTCGAGGGCTACTTTAAGAATTTCAATTTTCGGGGTGTGGGGGGGCCCCTGACCCCCTGAGGTGGTAAATGTCAAATATATCATAATATTACCAATATGAAGCCCAAATTTAATTTTATTCATGTTTTAATAATTAATGAGGATATTTTAGGTACATTTGGAGCATTACATATCTGACCAGAAATTATTTCACCTGAATATTGTTGTAAAAATAGACAAAAATAGATGTATATCAGCCCAAACTAGTACCAAATGTTGGTCTATAAGTCTGAAATTTGGCCCAAAAATTACTTGCCACACACTAAATCTGACTGCATAGGTTTTAGAATTACATCTGGTATACCAGTGGTGTCATATGCGTGATATGTGGTCCAGGAATGCCCAAATACAGCCACAGATGGCTGTATTAGGATATGCTCATATATTTTAAATTAAGGTAGATTCAAGGTTAAAAACCACATTGTTTCCCACAGGAGTCGCTACTGAAATGGATTTTAGTAGTGTGTTCTTTCAGAAATTCATATGTAGCCCAAAGTACAGGTTCAGGGAGTGTAGTTGGCAAGAGATAGGTAAAATGCCAGATCAGCCCAAAAGACCCCTTAAAGTCGGTCAATCTGGCTGCAATTTTCACAGGAAACTCAGTTCATACCAGAGAATGAATTTGTATTGGGCTGGGCCACTCGAGGGCTACTTTAAGAATTTCAATTTTCGGGGTGTGGGGGGGCCCCTGACCCCCTGAGGTGGTAAATGTCAAATATATCATAATATTACCAATATGAAGCCCAAATTTAATTTTATTCATGTTTTAATAATTAATGAGGATATTTTAGGTACATTTGGAGCATTACATATCTGACCAGAAATTATTTCACCTGAATATTGTTGTAAAAATAGACAAAAATAGATGTATATCAGCCCAAACTAGTATCAAATGTTGGTCTATAAGTCTGAAATTTGGCCCAAAAATTACTTGCCACACACTAAATCTGACTGCATAGGTTTTAGAATTACATCTGGTATACCAGTGGTGTCATATGCGTGATATGTGGTCCAGGAATGCCCAAATACAGCCACAGATGGCTGTATTAGGATATGCTCATATATTTTAAATTAAGGTAGATTCAAGGTTAAAAACCACATTGTTTCCCACAGGAGTCGCTACTGAAATGGATTTTAGTAGTGTGTTCTTTCAGAAATTCATATGTAGCCCAAAGTGCAGGTTCAGGGAGTGTAGTTGGCAAGAGATAGGTAAAATGCCAGATCAGCCCAAAAGACCCCTTAAAGTCGGTCAATCTGGCTGCAATTTTCACAGGAAACTCAGTTCATACCAGAGAATGAATTTGTATTGGGCTGGGCCACTCGAGGGCTACTTTAAGAATTTCAATTTTCGGGGTGTGGGGGGGCCCCTGACCCCCTGAGGTGGTAAATGTCAAATATATCATAATATTACCAATATGAAGCCCAAATTTAATTTTATTCATGTTTTAATAATTAATGAGGATATTTTAGGTACATTTGGAGCATTACATATCTGACCAGAAATTATTTCACCTGAATATTGTTGTAAAAATAGACAAAAATAGATGTATATCAGCCCAAACTAGTATCAAATGTTGGTCTATAAGTCTGAAATTTGGCCCAAAAATTACTTGCCACACACTAAATCTGACTGCATAGGTTTTAGAATTACATCTGGTATACCAGTGGTGTCATATGCGTGATATGTGGTCCAGGAATGCCCAAATACAGCCACAGATGGCTGTATTAGGATATGCTCATATATTTTAAATTAAGGTAGATTCAAGGTTAAAAACCACATTGTTTCCCACAGGAGTCGCTACTGAAATGGATTTTAGTAGTGTGTTCTTTCAGAAATTCATATGTAGCCCAAAGTGCAGGTTCAGGGAGTGTAGTTGGCAAGAGATAGGTAAAATGCCAGATCAGCCCAAAAGACCCCTTAAAGTCGGTCAATCTGGCTGCAATTTTCACAGGAAACTCAGTTCATACCAGAGAATGAATTTGTATTGGGCTGGGCCACTCGAGGGCTACTTTAAGAATTTCAATTTTCGGGGTGTGGGGGGGCCCCTGACCCCCTGAGGTGGTAAATGTCAAATATATCATAATATTACCAATATGAAGCCCAAATTTAATTTTATTCATGTTTTAATAATTAATGAGGATATTTTAGGTACATTTGGAGCATTACATATCTGACCAGAAATTATTTCACCTGAATATTGTTGTAAAAATAGACAAAAATAGATGTATATCAGCCCAAACTAGTACCAAATGTTGGTCTATAAGTCTGAAATTTGGCCCAAAAATTACTTGCCACACACTAAATCTGACTGCATAGGTTTTAGAATTACATCTGGTATACCAGTGGTGTCATATGCGTGATATGTGGTCCAGGAATGCCCAAATACAGCCACAGATGGCTGTATTAGGATATGCTCATATATTTTAAATTAAGGTAGATTCAAGGTTAAAAACCACATTGTTTCCCACAGGAGTCGCTACTGAAATGGATTTTAGTAGTGTGTTCTTTCAGAAATTCATATGTAGCCCAAAGTACAGGTTCAGGGAGTGTAGTTGGCAAGAGATAGGTAAAATGCCAGATCAGCCCAAAAGACCCCTTAAAGTCGGTCAATCTGGCTGCAATTTTCACAGGAAACTCAGTTCATACCAGAGAATGAATTTGTATTGGGCTGGGCCACTCGAGGGCTACTTTAAGAATTTCAATTTTCGGGGTGTGGGGGGGCCCCTGACCCCCTGAGGTGGTAAATGTCAAATATATCATAATATTACCAATATGAAGCCCAAATTTAATTTTATTCATGTTTTAATAATTAATGAGGATATTTTAGGTACATTTGGAGCATTACATATCTGACCAGAAATTATTTCACCTGAATATTGTTGTAAAAATAGACAAAAATAGATGTATATCAGCCCAAACTAGTATCAAATGTTGGTCTATAAGTCTGAAATTTGGCCCAAAAATTACTTGCCACACACTAAATCTGACTGCATAGGTTTTAGAATTACATCTGGTATACCAGTGGTGTCATATGCGTGATATGTGGTCCAGGAATGCCCAAATACAGCCACAGATGGCTGTATTAGGATATGCTCATATATTTTAAATTAAGGTAGATTCAAGGTTAAAAACCACATTGTTTCCCACAGGAGTCGCTACTGAAATGGATTTTAGTAGTGTGTTCTTTCAGAAATTCATATGTAGCCCAAAGTGCAGGTTCAGGGAGTGTAGTTGGCAAGAGATAGGTAAAATGCCAGATCAGCCCAAAAGACCCCTTAAAGTCGGTCAATCTGGCTGCAATTTTCACAGGAAACTCAGTTCATACCAGAGAATGAATTTGTATTGGGCTGGGCCACTCGAGGGCTACTTTAAGAATTTCAATTTTCGGGGTGTGGGGGGGCCCCTGACCCCCTGAGGTGGTAAATGTCAAATATATCATAATATTACCAATATGAAGCCCAAATTTAATTTTATTCATGTTTTAATAATTAATGAGGATATTTTAGGTACATTTGGAGCATTACATATCTGACCAGAAATTATTTCACCTGAATATTGTTGTAAAAATAGACAAAAATAGATGTATATCAGCCCAAACTAGTATCAAATGTTGGTCTATAAGTCTGAAATTTGGCCCAAAAATTACTTGCCACACACTAAATCTGACTGCATAGGTTTTAGAATTACATCTGGTATACCAGTGGTGTCATATGCGTGATATGTGGTCCAGGAATGCCCAAATACAGCCACAGATGGCTGTATTAGGATATGCTCATATATTTTAAATTAAGGTAGATTCAAGGTTAAAAACCACATTGTTTCCCACAGGAGTCGCTACTGAAATGGATTTTAGTAGTGTGTTCTTTCAGAAATTCATATGTAGCCCAAAGTGCAGGTTCAGGGAGTGTAGTTGGCAAGAGATAGGTAAAATGCCAGATCAGCCCAAAAGACCCCTTAAAGTCGGTCAATCTGGCTGCAATTTTCACAGGAAACTCAGTTCATACCAGAGAATGAATTTGTATTGGGCTGGGCCACTCGAGGGCTACTTTAAGAATTTCAATTTTCGGGGTGTGGGGGGGCCCCTGACCCCCTGAGGTGGTAAATGTCAAATATATCATAATATTACCAATATGAAGCCCAAATTTAATTTTATTCATGTTTTAATAATTAATGAGGATATTTTAGGTACATTTGGAGCATTACATATCTGACCAGAAATTATTTCACCTGAATATTGTTGTAAAAATAGACAAAAATAGATGTATATCAGCCCAAACTAGTACCAAATGTTGGTCTATAAGTCTGAAATTTGGCCCAAAAATTACTTGCCACACACTAAATCTGACTGCATAGGTTTTAGAATTACATCTGGTATACCAGTGGTGTCATATGCGTGATATGTGGTCCAGGAATGCCCAAATACAGCCACAGATGGCTGTATTAGGATATGCTCATATATTTTAAATTAAGGTAGATTCAAGGTTAAAAACCACATTGTTTCCCACAGGAGTCGCTACTGAAATGGATTTTAGTAGTGTGTTCTTTCAGAAATTCATATGTAGCCCAAAGTGCAGGTTCAGGGAGTGTAGTTGGCAAGAGATAGGTAAAATGCCAGATCAGCCCAAAAGACCCCTTAAAGTCGGTCAATCTGGCTGCAATTTTCACAGGAAACTCAGTTCATACCAGAGAATGAATTTGTATTGGGCTGGGCCACTCGAGGGCTACTTTAAGAATTTCAATTTTCGGGGTGTGGGGGGGGCCCCTGACCCCCTGAGGTGGTAAATGTCAAATATATCATAATATTACCAATATGAAGCCCAAATTTAATTTTATTCATGTTTTAATAATTAATGAGGATATTTTAGGTACATTTGGAGCATTACATATCTGACCAGAAATTATTTCACCTGAATATTGTTGTAAAAATAGACAAAAATAGATGTATATCAGCCCAAACTAGTACCAAATGTTGGTCTATAAGTCTGAAATTTGGCCCAAAAATTACTTGCCACACACTAAATCTGACTGCATAGGTTTTAGAATTACATCTGGTATACCAGTGGTGTCATATGCGTGATATGTGGTCCAGGAATGCCCAAATACAGCCACAGATGGCTGTATTAGGATATGCTCATATATTTTAAATTAAGGTAGATTCAAGGTTAAAAACCACATTGTTTCCCACAGGAGTCGCTACTGAAATGGATTTTAGTAGTGTGTTCTTTCAGAAATTCATATGTAGCCCAAAGTGCAGGTTCAGGGAGTGTAGTTGGCAAGAGATAGGTAAAATGCCAGATCAGCCCAAAAGACCCCTTAAAGTCGGTCAATCTGGCTGCAATTTTCACAGGAAACTCAGTTCATACCAGAGAATGAATTTGTATTGGGCTGGGCCACTCGAGGGCTACTTTAAGAATTTCAATTTTCGGGGTGTGGGGGGGCCCCTGACCCCCTGAGGTGGTAAATGTCAAATATATCATAATATTACCAATATGAAGCCCAAATTTAATTTTATTCATGTTTTAATAATTAATGAGGATATTTTAGGTACATTTGGAGCATTACATATCTGACCAGAAATTATTTCACCTGAATATTGTTGTAAAAATAGACAAAAATAGATGTATATCAGCCCAAACTAGTACCAAATGTTGGTCTATAAGTCTGAAATTTGGCCCAAAAATTACTTGCCACACACTAAATCTGACTGCATAGGTTTTAGAATTACATCTGGTATACCAGTGGTGTCATATGCGTGATATGTGGTCCAGGAATGCCCAAATACAGCCACAGATGGCTGTATTAGGATATGCTCATATATTTTAAATTAAGGTAGATTCAAGGTTAAAAACCACATTGTTTCCCACAGGAGTCGCTACTGAAATGGATTTTAGTAGTGTGTTCTTTCAGAAATTCATATGTAGCCCAAAGTACAGGTTCAGGGAGTGTAGTTGGCAAGAGATAGGTAAAATGCCAGATCAGCCCAAAAGACCCCTTAAAGTCGGTCAATCTGGCTGCAATTTTCACAGGAAACTCAGTTCATACCAGAGAATGAATTTGTATTGGGCTGGGCCACTCGAGGGCTACTTTAAGAATTTCAATTTTCGGGGTGTGGGGGGGCCCCTGACCCCCTGAGGTGGTAAATGTCAAATATATCATAATATTACCAATATGAAGCCCAAATTTAATTTTATTCATGTTTTAATAATTAATGAGGATATTTTAGGTACATTTGGAGCATTACATATCTGACCAGAAATTATTTCACCTGAATATTGTTGTAAAAATAGACAAAAATAGATGTATATCAGCCCAAACTAGTATCAAATGTTGGTCTATAAGTCTGAAATTTGGCCCAAAAATTACTTGCCACACACTAAATCTGACTGCATAGGTTTTAGAATTACATCTGGTATACCAGTGGTGTCATATGCGTGATATGTGGTCCAGGAATGCCCAAATACAGCCACAGATGGCTGTATTAGGATATGCTCATATATTTTAAATTAAGGTAGATTCAAGGTTAAAAACCACATTGTTTCCCACAGGAGTCGCTACTGAAATGGATTTTAGTAGTGTGTTCTTTCAGAAATTCATATGTAGCCCAAAGTGCAGGTTCAGGGAGTGTAGTTGGCAAGAGATAGGTAAAATGCCAGATCAGCCCAAAAGACCCCTTAAAGTCGGTCAATCTGGCTGCAATTTTCACAGGAAACTCAGTTCATACCAGAGAATGAATTTGTATTGGGCTGGGCCACTCGAGGGCTACTTTAAGAATTTCAATTTTCGGGGTGTGGGGGGGCCCCTGACCCCCTGAGGTGGTAAATGTCAAATATATCATAATATTACCAATATGAAGCCCAAATTTAATTTTATTCATGTTTTAATAATTAATGAGGATATTTTAGGTACATTTGGAGCATTACATATCTGACCAGAAATTATTTCACCTGAATATTGTTGTAAAAATAGACAAAAATAGATGTATATCAGCCCAAACTAGTACCAAATGTTGGTCTATAAGTCTGAAATTTGGCCCAAAAATTACTTGCCACACACTAAATCTGACTGCATAGGTTTTAGAATTACATCTGGTATACCAGTGGTGTCATATGCGTGATATGTGGTCCAGGAATGCCCAAATACAGCCACAGATGGCTGTATTAGGATATGCTCATATATTTTAAATTAAGGTAGATTCAAGGTTAAAAACCACATTGTTTCCCACAGGAGTCGCTACTGAAATGGATTTTAGTAGTGTGTTCTTTCAGAAATTCATATGTAGCCCAAAGTACAGGTTCAGGGAGTGTAGTTGGCAAGAGATAGGTAAAATGCCAGATCAGCCCAAAAGACCCCTTAAAGTCGGTCAATCTGGCTGCAATTTTCACAGGAAACTCAGTTCATACCAGAGAATGAATTTGTATTGGGCTGGGCCACTCGAGGGCTACTTTAAGAATTTCAATTTTCGGGGTGTGGGGGGGCCCCTGACCCCCTGAGGTGGTAAATGTCAAATATATCATAATATTACCAATATGAAGCCCAAATTTAATTTTATTCATGTTTTAATAATTAATGAGGATATTTTAGGTACATTTGGAGCATTACATATCTGACCAGAAATTATTTCACCTGAATATTGTTGTAAAAATAGACAAAAATAGATGTATATCAGCCCAAACTAGTATCAAATGTTGGTCTATAAGTCTGAAATTTGGCCCAAAAATTACTTGCCACACACTAAATCTGACTGCATAGGTTTTAGAATTACATCTGGTATACCAGTGGTGTCATATGCGTGATATGTGGTCCAGGAATGCCCAAATACAGCCACAGATGGCTGTATTAGGATATGCTCATATATTTTAAATTAAGGTAGATTCAAGGTTAAAAACCACATTGTTTCCCACAGGAGTCGCTACTGAAATGGATTTTAGTAGTGTGTTCTTTCAGAAATTCATATGTAGCCCAAAGTGCAGGTTCAGGGAGTGTAGTTGGCAAGAGATAGGTAAAATGCCAGATCAGCCCAAAAGACCCCTTAAAGTCGGTCAATCTGGCTGCAATTTTCACAGGAAACTCAGTTCATACCAGAGAATGAATTTGTATTGGGCTGGGCCACTCGAGGGCTACTTTAAGAATTTCAATTTTCGGGGTGTGGGGGGGCCCCTGACCCCCTGAGGTGGTAAATGTCAAATATATCATAATATTACCAATATGAAGCCCAAATTTAATTTTATTCATGTTTTAATAATTAATGAGGATATTTTAGGTACATTTGGAGCATTACATATCTGACCAGAAATTATTTCACCTGAATATTGTTGTAAAAATAGACAAAAATAGATGTATATCAGCCCAAACTAGTATCAAATGTTGGTCTATAAGTCTGAAATTTGGCCCAAAAATTACTTGCCACACACTAAATCTGACTGCATAGGTTTTAGAATTACATCTGGTATACCAGTGGTGTCATATGCGTGATATGTGGTCCAGGAATGCCCAAATACAGCCACAGATGGCTGTATTAGGATATGCTCATATATTTTAAATTAAGGTAGATTCAAGGTTAAAAACCACATTGTTTCCCACAGGAGTCGCTACTGAAATGGATTTTAGTAGTGTGTTCTTTCAGAAATTCATATGTAGCCCAAAGTGCAGGTTCAGGGAGTGTAGTTGGCAAGAGATAGGTAAAATGCCAGATCAGCCCAAAAGACCCCTTAAAGTCGGTCAATCTGGCTGCAATTTTCACAGGAAACTCAGTTCATACCAGAGAATGAATTTGTATTGGGCTGGGCCACTCGAGGGCTACTTTAAGAATTTCAATTTTCGGGGTGTGGGGGGGCCCCTGACCCCCTGAGGTGGTAAATGTCAAATATATCATAATATTACCAATATGAAGCCCAAATTTAATTTTATTCATGTTTTAATAATTAATGAGGATATTTTAGGTACATTTGGAGCATTACATATCTGACCAGAAATTATTTCACCTGAATATTGTTGTAAAAATAGACAAAAATAGATGTATATCAGCCCAAACTAGTACCAAATGTTGGTCTATAAGTCTGAAATTTGGCCCAAAAATTACTTGCCACACACTAAATCTGACTGCATAGGTTTTAGAATTACATCTGGTATACCAGTGGTGTCATATGCGTGATATGTGGTCCAGGAATGCCCAAATACAGCCACAGATGGCTGTATTAGGATATGCTCATATATTTTAAATTAAGGTAGATTCAAGGTTAAAAACCACATTGTTTCCCACAGGAGTCGCTACTGAAATGGATTTTAGTAGTGTGTTCTTTCAGAAATTCATATGTAGCCCAAAGTGCAGGTTCAGGGAGTGTAGTTGGCAAGAGATAGGTAAAATGCCAGATCAGCCCAAAAGACCCCTTAAAGTCGGTCAATCTGGCTGCAATTTTCACAGGAAACTCAGTTCATACCAGAGAATGAATTTGTATTGGGCTGGGCCACTCGAGGGCTACTTTAAGAATTTCAATTTTCGGGGTGTGGGGGGGGCCCCTGACCCCCTGAGGTGGTAAATGTCAAATATATCATAATATTACCAATATGAAGCCCAAATTTAATTTTATTCATGTTTTAATAATTAATGAGGATATTTTAGGTACATTTGGAGCATTACATATCTGACCAGAAATTATTTCACCTGAATATTGTTGTAAAAATAGACAAAAATAGATGTATATCAGCCCAAACTAGTACCAAATGTTGGTCTATAAGTCTGAAATTTGGCCCAAAAATTACTTGCCACACACTAAATCTGACTGCATAGGTTTTAGAATTACATCTGGTATACCAGTGGTGTCATATGCGTGATATGTGGTCCAGGAATGCCCAAATACAGCCACAGATGGCTGTATTAGGATATGCTCATATATTTTAAATTAAGGTAGATTCAAGGTTAAAAACCACATTGTTTCCCACAGGAGTCGCTACTGAAATGGATTTTAGTAGTGTGTTCTTTCAGAAATTCATATGTAGCCCAAAGTGCAGGTTCAGGGAGTGTAGTTGGCAAGAGATAGGTAAAATGCCAGATCAGCCCAAAAGACCCCTTAAAGTCGGTCAATCTGGCTGCAATTTTCACAGGAAACTCAGTTCATACCAGAGAATGAATTTGTATTGGGCTGGGCCACTCGAGGGCTACTTTAAGAATTTCAATTTTCGGGGTGTGGGGGGGCCCCTGACCCCCTGAGGTGGTAAATGTCAAATATATCATAATATTACCAATATGAAGCCCAAATTTAATTTTATTCATGTTTTAATAATTAATGAGGATATTTTAGGTACATTTGGAGCATTACATATCTGACCAGAAATTATTTCACCTGAATATTGTTGTAAAAATAGACAAAAATAGATGTATATCAGCCCAAACTAGTACCAAATGTTGGTCTATAAGTCTGAAATTTGGCCTAAAAATTACTTGCCACACACTAAATCTGACTGCATAGGTTTTAGAATTACATCTGGTATACCAGTGGTGTCATATGCGTGATATGTGGTCCAGGAATGCCCAAATACAGCCACAGATGGCTGTATTAGGATATGCTCATATATTTTAAATTAAGGTAGATTCAAGGTTAAAAACCACATTGTTTCCCACAGGAGTCGCTACTGAAATGGATTTTAGTAGTGTGTTCTTTCAGAAATTCATATGTAGCCCAAAGTGCAGGTTCAGGGAGTGTAGTTGGCAAGAGATAGGTAAAATGCCAGATCAGCCCAAAAGACCCCTTAAAGTCGGTCAATCTGGCTGCAATTTTCACAGGAAACTCAGTTCATACCAGAGAATGAATTTGTATTGGGCTGGGCCACTCGAGGGCTACTTTAAGAATTTCAATTTTCGGGGTGTGGGGGGGCCCCTGACCCCCTGAGGTGGTAAATGTCAAATATATCATAATATTACCAATATGAAGCCCAAATTTAATTTTATTCATGTTTTAATAATTAATGAGGATATTTTAGGTACATTTGGAGCATTACATATCTGACCAGAAATTATTTCACCTGAATATTGTTGTAAAAATAGACAAAAATAGATGTATATCAGCCCAAACTAGTACCAAATGTTGGTCTATAAGTCTGAAATTTGGCCCAAAAATTACTTGCCACACACTAAATCTGACTGCATAGGTTTTAGAATTACATCTGGTATACCAGTGGTGTCATATGCGTGATATGTGGTCCAGGAATGCCCAAATACAGCCACAGATGGCTGTATTAGGATATGCTCATATATTTTAAATTAAGGTAGATTCAAGGTTAAAAACCACATTGTTTCCCACAGGAGTCGCTACTGAAATGGATTTTAGTAGTGTGTTCTTTCAGAAATTCATATGTAGCCCAAAGTGCAGGTTCAGGGAGTGTAGTTGGCAAGAGATAGGTAAAATGCCAGATCAGCCCAAAAGACCCCTTAAAGTCGGTCAATCTGGCTGCAATTTTCACAGGAAACTCAGTTCATACCAGAGAATGAATTTGTATTGGGCTGGGCCACTCGAGGGCTACTTTAAGAATTTCAATTTTCGGGGTGTGGGGGGGCCCCTGACCCCCTGAGGTGGTAAATGTCAAATATATCATAATATTACCAATATGAAGCCCAAATTTAATTTTATTCATGTTTTAATAATTAATGAGGATATTTTAGGTACATTTGGAGCATTACATATCTGACCAGAAATTATTTCACCTGAATATTGTTGTAAAAATAGACAAAAATAGATGTATATCAGCCCAAACTAGTACCAAATGTTGGTCTATAAGTCTGAAATTTGGCCCAAAAATTACTTGCCACACACTAAATCTGACTGCATAGGTTTTAGAATTACATCTGGTATACCAGTGGTGTCATATGCGTGATATGTGGTCCAGGAATGCCCAAATACAGCCACAGATGGCTGTATTAGGATATGCTCATATATTTTAAATTAAGGTAGATTCAAGGTTAAAAACCACATTGTTTCCCACAGGAGTCGCTACTGAAATGGATTTTAGTAGTGTGTTCTTTCAGAAATTCATATGTAGCCCAAAGTGCAGGTTCAGGGAGTGTAGTTGGCAAGAGATAGGTAAAATGCCAGATCAGCCCAAAAGACCCCTTAAAGTCGGTCAATCTGGCTGCAATTTTCACAGGAAACTCAGTTCATACCAGAGAATGAATTTGTATTGGGCTGGGCCACTCGAGGGCTACTTTAAGAATTTCAATTTTCGGGGTGTGGGGGGGGCCCCTGACCCCCTGAGGTGGTAAATGTCAAATATATCATAATATTACCAATATGAAGCCCAAATTTAATTTTATTCATGTTTTAATAATTAATGAGGATATTTTAGGTACATTTGGAGCATTACATATCTGACCAGAAATTATTTCACCTGAATATTGTTGTAAAAATAGACAAAAATAGATGTATATCAGCCCAAACTAGTACCAAATGTTGGTCTATAAGTCTGAAATTTGGCCCAAAAATTACTTGCCACACACTAAATCTGACTGCATAGGTTTTAGAATTACATCTGGTATACCAGTGGTGTCATATGCGTGATATGTGGTCCAGGAATGCCCAAATACAGCCACAGATGGCTGTATTAGGATATGCTCATATATTTTAAATTAAGGTAGATTCAAGGTTAAAAACCACATTGTTTCCCACAGGAGTCGCTACTGAAATGGATTTTAGTAGTGTGTTCTTTCAGAAATTCATATGTAGCCCAAAGTGCAGGTTCAGGGAGTGTAGTTGGCAAGAGATAGGTAAAATGCCAGATCAGCCCAAAAGACCCCTTAAAGTCGGTCAATCTGGCTGCAATTTTCACAGGAAACTCAGTTCATACCAGAGAATGAATTTGTATTGGGCTGGGCCACTCGAGGGCTACTTTAAGAATTTCAATTTTCGGGGTGTGGGGGGGCCCCTGACCCCCTGAGGTGGTAAATGTCAAATATATCATAATATTACCAATATGAAGCCCAAATTTAATTTTATTCATGTTTTAATAATTAATGAGGATATTTTAGGTACATTTGGAGCATTACATATCTGACCAGAAATTATTTCACCTGAATATTGTTGTAAAAATAGACAAAAATAGATGTATATCAGCCCAAACTAGTATCAAATGTTGGTCTATAAGTCTGAAATTTGGCCCAAAAATTACTTGCCACACACTAAATCTGACTGCATAGGTTTTAGAATTACATCTGGTATACCAGTGGTGTCATATGCGTGATATGTGGTCCAGGAATGCCCAAATACAGCCACAGATGGCTGTATTAGGATATGCTCATATATTTTAAATTAAGGTAGATTCAAGGTTAAAAACCACATTGTTTCCCACAGGAGTCGCTACTGAAATGGATTTTAGTAGTGTGTTCTTTCAGAAATTCATATGTAGCCCAAAGTGCAGGTTCAGGGAGTGTAGTTGGCAAGAGATAGGTAAAATGCCAGATCAGCCCAAAAGACCCCTTAAAGTCGGTCAATCTGGCTGCAATTTTCACAGGAAACTCAGTTCATACCAGAGAATGAATTTGTATTGGGCTGGGCCACTCGAGGGCTACTTTAAGAATTTCAATTTTCGGGGTGTGGGGGGGCCCCTGACCCCCTGAGGTGGTAAATGTCAAATATATCATAATATTACCAATATGAAGCCCAAATTTAATTTTATTCATGTTTTAATAATTAATGAGGATATTTTAGGTACATTTGGAGCATTACATATCTGACCAGAAATTATTTCACCTGAATATTGTTGTAAAAATAGACAAAAATAGATGTATATCAGCCCAAACTAGTACCAAATGTTGGTCTATAAGTCTGAAATTTGGCCCAAAAATTACTTGCCACACACTAAATCTGACTGCATAGGTTTTAGAATTACATCTGGTATACCAGTGGTGTCATATGCGTGATATGTGGTCCAGGAATGCCCAAATACAGCCACAGATGGCTGTATTAGGATATGCTCATATATTTTAAATTAAGGTAGATTCAAGGTTAAAAACCACATTGTTTCCCACAGGAGTCGCTACTGAAATGGATTTTAGTAGTGTGTTCTTTCAGAAATTCATATGTAGCCCAAAGTGCAGGTTCAGGGAGTGTAGTTGGCAAGAGATAGGTAAAATGCCAGATCAGCCCAAAAGACCCCTTAAAGTCGGTCAATCTGGCTGCAATTTTCACAGGAAACTCAGTTCATACCAGAGAATGAATTTGTATTGGGCTGGGCCACTCGAGGGCTACTTTAAGAATTTCAATTTTCGGGGTGTGGGGGGGCCCCTGACCCCCTGAGGTGGTAAATGTCAAATATATCATAATATTACCAATATGAAGCCCAAATTTAATTTTATTCATGTTTTAATAATTAATGAGGATATTTTAGGTACATTTGGAGCATTACATATCTGACCAGAAATTATTTCACCTGAATATTGTTGTAAAAATAGACAAAAATAGATGTATATCAGCCCAAACTAGTACCAAATGTTGGTCTATAAGTCTGAAATTTGGCCCAAAAATTACTTGCCACACACTAAATCTGACTGCATAGGTTTTAGAATTACATCTGGTATACCAGTGGTGTCATATGCGTGATATGTGGTCCAGGAATGCCCAAATACAGCCACAGATGGCTGTATTAGGATATGCTCATATATTTTAAATTAAGGTAGATTCAAGGTTAAAAACCACATTGTTTCCCACAGGAGTCGCTACTGAAATGGATTTTAGTAGTGTGTTCTTTCAGAAATTCATATGTAGCCCAAAGTGCAGGTTCAGGGAGTGTAGTTGGCAAGAGATAGGTAAAATGCCAGATCAGCCCAAAAGACCCCTTAAAGTCGGTCAATCTGGCTGCAATTTTCACAGGAAACTCAGTTCATACCAGAGAATGAATTTGTATTGGGCTGGGCCACTCGAGGGCTACTTTAAGAATTTCAATTTTCGGGGTGTGGGGGGGCCCCTGACCCCCTGAGGTGGTAAATGTCAAATATATCATAATATTACCAATATGAAGCCCAAATTTAATTTTATTCATGTTTTAATAATTAATGAGGATATTTTAGGTACATTTGGAGCATTACATATCTGACCAGAAATTATTTCACCTGAATATTGTTGTAAAAATAGACAAAAATAGATGTATATCAGCCCAAACTAGTACCAAATGTTGGTCTATAAGTCTGAAATTTGGCCCAAAAATTACTTGCCACACACTAAATCTGACTGCATAGGTTTTAGAATTACATCTGGTATACCAGTGGTGTCATATGCGTGATATGTGGTCCAGGAATGCCCAAATACAGCCACAGATGGCTGTATTAGGATATGCTCATATATTTTAAATTAAGGTAGATTCAAGGTTAAAAACCACATTGTTTCCCACAGGAGTCGCTACTGAAATGGATTTTAGTAGTGTGTTCTTTCAGAAATTCATATGTAGCCCAAAGTGCAGGTTCAGGGAGTGTAGTTGGCAAGAGATAGGTAAAATGCCAGATCAGCCCAAAAGACCCCTTAAAGTCGGTCAATCTGGCTGCAATTTTCACAGGAAACTCAGTTCATACCAGAGAATGAATTTGTATTGGGCTGGGCCACTCGAGGGCTACTTTAAGAATTTCAATTTTCGGGGTGTGGGGGGGCCCCTGACCCCCTGAGGTGGTAAATGTCAAATATATCATAATATTACCAATATGAAGCCCAAATTTAATTTTATTCATGTTTTAATAATTAATGAGGATATTTTAGGTACATTTGGAGCATTACATATCTGACCAGAAATTATTTCACCTGAATATTGTTGTAAAAATAGACAAAAATAGATGTATATCAGCCCAAACTAGTACCAAATGTTGGTCTATAAGTCTGAAATTTGGCCCAAAAATTACTTGCCACACACTAAATCTGACTGCATAGGTTTTAGAATTACATCTGGTATACCAGTGGTGTCATATGCGTGATATGTGGTCCAGGAATGCCCAAATACAGCCACAGATGGCTGTATTAGGATATGCTCATATATTTTAAATTAAGGTAGATTCAAGGTTAAAAACCACATTGTTTCCCACAGGAGTCGCTACTGAAATGGATTTTAGTAGTGTGTTCTTTCAGAAATTCATATGTAGCCCAAAGTGCAGGTTCAGGGAGTGTAGTTGGCAAGAGATAGGTAAAATGCCAGATCAGCCCAAAAGACCCCTTAAAGTCGGTCAATCTGGCTGCAATTTTCACAGGAAACTCAGTTCATACCAGAGAATGAATTTGTATTGGGCTGGGCCACTCGAGGGCTACTTTAAGAATTTCAATTTTCGGGGTGTGGGGGGGCCCCTGACCCCCTGAGGTGGTAAATGTCAAATATATCATAATATTACCAATATGAAGCCCAAATTTAATTTTATTCATGTTTTAATAATTAATGAGGATATTTTAGGTACATTTGGAGCATTACATATCTGACCAGAAATTATTTCACCTGAATATTGTTGTAAAAATAGACAAAAATAGATGTATATCAGCCCAAACTAGTACCAAATGTTGGTCTATAAGTCTGAAATTTGGCCCAAAAATTACTTGCCACACACTAAATCTGACTGCATAGGTTTTAGAATTACATCTGGTATACCAGTGGTGTCATATGCGTGATATGTGGTCCAGGAATGCCCAAATACAGCCACAGATGGCTGTATTAGGATATGCTCATATATTTTAAATTAAGGTAGATTCAAGGTTAAAAACCACATTGTTTCCCACAGGAGTCGCTACTGAAATGGATTTTAGTAGTGTGTTCTTTCAGAAATTCATATGTAGCCCAAAGTGCAGGTTCAGGGAGTGTAGTTGGCAAGAGATAGGTAAAATGCCAGATCAGCCCAAAAGACCCCTTAAAGTCGGTCAATCTGGCTGCAATTTTCACAGGAAACTCAGTTCATACCAGAGAATGAATTTGTATTGGGCTGGGCCACTCGAGGGCTACTTTAAGAATTTCAATTTTCGGGGTGTGGGGGGGCCCCTGACCCCCTGAGGTGGTAAATGTCAAATATATCATAATATTACCAATATGAAGCCCAAATTTAATTTTATTCATGTTTTAATAATTAATGAGGATATTTTAGGTACATTTGGAGCATTACATATCTGACCAGAAATTATTTCACCTGAATATTGTTGTAAAAATAGACAAAAATAGATGTATATCAGCCCAAACTAGTACCAAATGTTGGTCTATAAGTCTGAAATTTGGCCCAAAAATTACTTGCCACACACTAAATCTGACTGCATAGGTTTTAGAATTACATCTGGTATACCAGTGGTGTCATATGCGTGATATGTGGTCCAGGAATGCCCAAATACAGCCACAGATGGCTGTATTAGGATATGCTCATATATTTTAAATTAAGGTAGATTCAAGGTTAAAAACCACATTGTTTCCCACAGGAGTCGCTACTGAAATGGATTTTAGTAGTGTGTTCTTTCAGAAATTCATATGTAGCCCAAAGTGCAGGTTCAGGGAGTGTAGTTGGCAAGAGATAGGTAAAATGCCAGATCAGCCCAAAAGACCCCTTAAAGTCGGTCAATCTGGCTGCAATTTTCACAGGAAACTCAGTTCATACCAGAGAATGAATTTGTATTGGGCTGGGCCACTCGAGGGCTACTTTAAGAATTTCAATTTTCGGGGTGTGGGGGGGCCCCTGACCCCCTGAGGTGGTAAATGTCAAATATATCATAATATTACCAATATGAAGCCCAAATTTAATTTTATTCATGTTTTAATAATTAATGAGGATATTTTAGGTACATTTGGAGCATTACATATCTGACCAGAAATTATTTCACCTGAATATTGTTGTAAAAATAGACAAAAATAGATGTATATCAGCCCAAACTAGTACCAAATGTTGGTCTATAAGTCTGAAATTTGGCCCAAAAATTACTTGCCACACACTAAATCTGACTGCATAGGTTTTAGAATTACATCTGGTATACCAGTGGTGTCATATGCGTGATATGTGGTCCAGGAATGCCCAAATACAGCCACAGATGGCTGTATTAGGATATGCTCATATATTTTAAATTAAGGTAGATTCAAGGTTAAAAACCACATTGTTTCCCACAGGAGTCGCTACTGAAATGGATTTTAGTAGTGTGTTCTTTCAGAAATTCATATGTAGCCCAAAGTGCAGGTTCAGGGAGTGTAGTTGGCAAGAGATAGGTAAAATGCCAGATCAGCCCAAAAGACCCCTTAAAGTCGGTCAATCTGGCTGCAATTTTCACAGGAAACTCAGTTCATACCAGAGAATGAATTTGTATTGGGCTGGGCCACTCGAGGGCTACTTTAAGAATTTCAATTTTCGGGGTGTGGGGGGGGCCCCTGACCCCCTGAGGTGGTAAATGTCAAATATATCATAATATTACCAATATGAAGCCCAAATTTAATTTTATTCATGTTTTAATAATTAATGAGGATATTTTAGGTACATTTGGAGCATTACATATCTGACCAGAAATTATTTCACCTGAATATTGTTGTAAAAATAGACAAAAATAGATGTATATCAGCCCAAACTAGTACCAAATGTTGGTCTATAAGTCTGAAATTTGGCCCAAAAATTACTTGCCACACACTAAATCTGACTGCATAGGTTTTAGAATTACATCTGGTATACCAGTGGTGTCATATGCGTGATATGTGGTCCAGGAATGCCCAAATACAGCCACAGATGGCTGTATTAGGATATGCTCATATATTTTAAATTAAGGTAGATTCAAGGTTAAAAACCACATTGTTTCCCACAGGAGTCGCTACTGAAATGGATTTTAGTAGTGTGTTCTTTCAGAAATTCATATGTAGCCCAAAGTGCAGGTTCAGGGAGTGTAGTTGGCAAGAGATAGGTAAAATGCCAGATCAGCCCAAAAGACCCCTTAAAGTCGGTCAATCTGGCTGCAATTTTCACAGGAAACTCAGTTCATACCAGAGAATGAATTTGTATTGGGCTGGGCCACTCGAGGGCTACTTTAAGAATTTCAATTTTCGGGGTGTGGGGGGGCCCCTGACCCCCTGAGGTGGTAAATGTCAAATATATCATAATATTACCAATATGAAGCCCAAATTTAATTTTATTCATGTTTTAATAATTAATGAGGATATTTTAGGTACATTTGGAGCATTACATATCTGACCAGAAATTATTTCACCTGAATATTGTTGTAAAAATAGACAAAAATAGATGTATATCAGCCCAAACTAGTACCAAATGTTGGTCTATAAGTCTGAAATTTGGCCCAAAAATTACTTGCCACACACTAAATCTGACTGCATAGGTTTTAGAATTACATCTGGTATACCAGTGGTGTCATATGCGTGATATGTGGTCCAGGAATGCCCAAATACAGCCACAGATGGCTGTATTAGGATATGCTCATATATTTTAAATTAAGGTAGATTCAAGGTTAAAAACCACATTGTTTCCCACAGGAGTCGCTACTGAAATGGATTTTAGTAGTGTGTTCTTTCAGAAATTCATATGTAGCCCAAAGTGCAGGTTCAGGGAGTGTAGTTGGCAAGAGATAGGTAAAATGCCAGATCAGCCCAAAAGACCCCTTAAAGTCGGTCAATCTGGCTGCAATTTTCACAGGAAACTCAGTTCATACCAGAGAATGAATTTGTATTGGGCTGGGCCACTCGAGGGCTACTTTAAGAATTTCAATTTTCGGGGTGTGGGGGGGCCCCTGACCCCCTGAGGTGGTAAATGTCAAATATATCATAATATTACCAATATGAAGCCCAAATTTAATTTTATTCATGTTTTAATAATTAATGAGGATATTTTAGGTACATTTGGAGCATTACATATCTGACCAGAAATTATTTCACCTGAATATTGTTGTAAAAATAGACAAAAATAGATGTATATCAGCCCAAACTAGTACCAAATGTTGGTC